>VMDR010010357.1:18535-31098 GCA_007922815.1 Macrotus californicus | reverse complement strand
TATATATGACCCATGGACATGAACTAAGGAGGGGGAGTGTGGGGAGAAGGGGTGTGCAGGGCGGGGGTTGGGGAGGAGATGGGACAACTGTAATAGCATAATCAATGAAATATACTAAAAAATTTTTAAAAATAAATCTAAAATATTATCATTTATATTATTAATATGTTATATACTGTATATTATGTATTATTTTATGTATTGTATGTCATATTATTAACATAAGTGTATATTAATATATGAAAGAATATTAGCTTCAGGCTTAACATATACATACATATATAGTATATAAAGACTTTTCAACACTTTTTTTGGTAAACAGGCATCACTGTGTGTAAATTCGTAGTTAATTTTCTCTCTCATTTCCGTTTCTTGCCATCCTAACCAAAGCAGGAAGTTCTTAGAATCTACTCCTAAACAAATCTGAAAATCAAACCTGTTGAAGATGTTCTATGTGAGCAATTCTGATTTAAAGTGAACATGTAAAAACCATAGACTCTGAGATTTTTTTTGATTATTCATGGTTTTTAATTATCTAGCTGCTCCCAACAAAGATAAAATTGGAAGGTAGGTTGTGGGAGGTTGAGAAAAAGATGCCTAAGATAGAAAGCAATAACTTTACATATCAAGAAAAGCCCAATCAACCAAATAAAAAGCAATACACAAGGGACAGACAGATGAGAAACCTTACCTGGGCAGAGAAGCCTGGGCGGGTACTAGGGGTCCAAGTTGGGGCTGCTCCCTGGGTGGGGTTGGAGTGGCGGGAAATCTGTGCCAACATCTGCCCTGCAGAGGCTGATGGCTGGACGATGGTTGCAGGGGGGGCCAGACCACTATTTCTAGGAGTGAACAAAGAGTTAAGGTAAAGGATTAAAAGGATAGGTTTATCATAGATACAGGACAATCTAGTGCTATCTTTAGATTCCCTTGACTTCCCTGCGGTTAAGGAAAACTTGGTAACAGAATTTAGAAAAAAAGACCAGAAAGACTGACAGTCACACACTAATCAGGACACACAGAGATGACACCTTGAACATGGCAATAGGACAGGTGCAAAGGAACAGGAAGAAGA
Organism: Macrotus californicus; assembly: GCA_007922815.1. Lineage (NCBI taxonomy): Eukaryota > Metazoa > Chordata > Mammalia > Chiroptera > Phyllostomidae > Macrotus > Macrotus californicus. The sequence continues at coordinate 30,026 of VMDR010010357.1, read as the reverse complement.
AAAGCAGTTTGCCTCATCCTAGGCCCGTTAAGTTCCACTGCTTTGTCTGAAATAACCAGAGAAAGCTAGGGAAGAATAAAACTTAGATTCAGCAACTGAATCGTTCAGTTGCCCTTAAAGCAGCACACACATATGGGTCTCACCTGAAATTCTCTGCCGGCCGGGGGGTAGGAGGGAATGTGTTGCCCTGCGAGAATAGCTGTTGGGTGGCAGGGACAGTGCTGGAGGAGATGCCTTTACTCTGATCTGTGGACCAAAAGGAGTGGGGGGAGGGCCAGTCAAGGGGCTGTAGTTTATTAGTTCAGCAAGTTCCTATTTACTCAGGAGGTATTATGATTAAGTGGAATATGTTGGAAGACTACTGATCGGGCAGCAGCAGGCCCACCAGTAAGTGATCAAACTGAGAATTTAAAAGTTGAATGAGGAAGAAACATACCTGCACTAATGTTGGAATAGATTTCTGAAAATCTTGGATCTCTATCCTGGGCAAAGAGACCATCTGACTTCTCCAGGGGCTTGCTGTGTTCTACCCCCGTGGTTGTCACAGGCTGAACAGAAACCTGTGGAATACAATAATAAAAATAACCATGGAAAGTTTAACATGATAATTCAATAGCCCTAAAATTCATATAAAAAGATACATACACACTCTAACTGGCATCAGGAGGCATTTCTTAAGGAAATGCTCACTGCCCTCTTCAAAGAAGACACACTAACCTGGGAATGATTGTAGGTGGCCAGTCCATCTCTTCCCGGTACCACATCCAATTCCGTTTGCTGCTGAGGCTGCTGCCTATATGTTAAGGTCAGTGAGGAGAGAAATAGGAAAAAAAATTTTTTTAAAAATAATCTGGGGAGCCCTGGATGGTGTGGCTCAGTGGATAGAACACTGGCCTGCAAACCAAATGATAGCTGGTTCAATCCCCAGTCTGGGCACATGCCTGGGCTGCCAATCAGGTCCCCGGTAGGGGATGTGTGAGAGGTAACCACACATTGATGTTTCTCTCCATTTCTCTCTCCCTCCCTTCCCCTTTCTCTAAAAAATAAAAATAAATTTTAAAAACCTTAAAAAAAATAATCTGGGAAAAAGCTTTAAAAAATAAACAGATTTTTAAAAGTGGGATTGCAGACAGCCCTAGGCTAGTCATGCCTCCATAAATGATTCTTCCCCCATTTCTCACCTGGGTGCCAGCTGCCCCGAGCCCATCTCCAAGGGCAAACTAGCTGTGGGACCAAGCTGTGGCCTCTGGATTGCATTGGACAGTGCAGGCCGTGGTTCCTGGCTAGAATTCCTGGGAAAATGGAGAGTAGGTAAACAGAGGGAAAAAAATGTATCTGATTCTGTTTGTACATAAAGCTCTATATATTCACTTGTAGGTAGGGCAATCACTGATAAATCCCCCTTTCTAGTTTAATTCTAAAGGTAACCTATGACCTAAGATTCAACAAATAATTCACACTATGGACAAAATGGTACAAAGAGAAATTATGGCCTATGGCAAATGCCCCCTGTTGGGGTTCTAACTCCTCCTAGGTTTTTAGTACCTAGTTGTATAGATGTGCATCTAAGTGTGTGTATACAGTGTTTTTAAAAAGCATAAATAAAAAACTGACAGTATGTACACTGAAATATAAAAAAAGACTTTCTGGAATATGAAAAAATTTTCCTTCTCTTACAGTGTTCAATACTTTCCAAATTTTCTACAGAGAATCTTCATCTTTAAATATTATTAATCAAAATTATTAATTAAAACAATTATTTTAAATTAAACAATTATTAAATCAATTGATTGATTAATTAATTAAGTGGTGGGGAAAACTGTGTGAAAATGAGGAAAGCCATTATTTCCAGAAACAAGTTCTTAAAAATTTAAACAAAATGAAAACATAAAACAATAGTTGTTCTGTTATATAAAGATGAAAAGACAAAAAAACAAAAATTTACAATGACCATGACCATATATACCTGAGTCCTAGCTTAATGAAAATTTCTAAGTCAATCCACTCTGTAATACTGAGTTAGTTAGCAGAGAATTGAACTTGATAAGCCCTAAAAATTGAACTGGAAGACACAGACTCAATGTCATCAGCAGGTACTATTCATACTACTGATTATTATAAAATCAGATCTTCAAAGCCAATTGCAGAGGCAGATTAAATGGAGAAGTAACCTGACAACCGCTAGGATAGGTACAATAAAACAAGACAGTAAGAATGTGGAGAAACTGGAATCCTCATGCATTGCTGACAAGAATGTAAAATGGTACAGTAGCTTTGGAAAACAGTCGGGCAGTTCCTCAAAAGAGTAAACACAGAGTTACTATGTGACCCAGCAATTCTACTCCTAGGTATACACCCAAGAAAATAAAAACATACCCACATAAAAACTAGTACACAAATGTTCACAGCAGTATTCTTAATAGCCAGAAAGTGGAAACAACTCAATCTCCACCAACTGATGAATGAATAAACAAAATATGATATACCCATAGAGAAAAACATTATTTGGCAATAAAAAGAAATGAAGTACAGATACATGCTGTAACATGGATGACCCTTAAAACATTATACTAAGTGAAAGGCCAGTCACAAAGGAACCATATATTGTATGATTCCATTTATATGAAACATTTAGCTAGACAAGGCAAATTTGCCCTGGCTGGTGTGGCTCAGTGCATTGAGCACAGGCCTGCAAACCGAAAGGCTGCTGGTTCAATTCCCAGTTGGCACACATGCACAGGCTGCAGGCCGAGTCCCCACAGATGAGAGGCAACTGAGGCAATGGTTCGATGTTTCTCTCACACATGGATGTTTCTCTCCCTCTCCCTCCCCTCCCCTCTCTCTAAAAATTATAAAATTTTTAAAAATGAAAATAAAATATATATAAGGCTATTTAAAAAAATCAGAATAGTCAAATTTATAGAGATAGAGTAGCTTAGTTGTTGTATAGGGTTTGAGGAGGTGATTTAATAAGTACAGGATTTCTCTCAGGGGGAATGAAATCAGATTGTGGTAATAGCTGCACAACCCTGCGGCATACTTCAGTCAGTTAGTTACTTGTATTTTTTCTATTACCATTTATCCCCACATACCCTCTTCCACCTACCCCCTGCCCTCCCACCTGTGACATACTTTAAAAAATGTACACTTTAAATGGGTGAACTATATGGTACGTGAAATCTATCTCAGTAAAATTGTTTTTTACAAAGCTGTGAAAGCTCAAACAGAATGAAATCAAGGAATAGAGAGAGAAACAGACTAACAAAAAAGGGGATAGAGCTATGCTCTAGCAAACTACGGTCCATGGCCCAAATCCAGTCCATTGCCTGTTTTTGTAAACAAAAGTTTGTTGGAACATAGCTCTCTTTGTTCATTTTATTTGTCTAGGACTATTTTTATGCTGTAGCAGCAGTTTCAGTAGTCCCAATAGCGACCGTATGCCCCACAAAGTCTTTAAGACATTTAGTGTCTGGCCTTTTACAGAAAGGGTCTGCAGATACCTGCTCTAGAGAAAAATCCTGCCAGACTAGAAAGGCTTGAAAAATAAAATTGAAGTACAAACACTTCAGATCACAGAACCTAGTCTATAAACTATTGTTTGTTAAAATCTTATACTGCTGGATGAACTACCCAAATTTTAAGATGCTGGAAGATGAGGAACTTCGAACTAATGGTATTTACTACCAGAAAAGTAGATGAGAAGGAGGTAAGTAGATTTGGCCGAGGAGAAATCCCGTAATTGGAAAAGGCCTTTATGGTACATACTTCACATTGGTGTTGGTACAGATAATGTACTCAATTTCATCTGAGTAAGGGTTCTGGAAAGTAAAGGAGCTGGTTCTCATCCACAGCCATTCTCGATTCTTGGACCGGAACCGGAACATGACAGACAGCACCTGGCCTTTTAATTTCACCACCTGAAAAAGTTCTCATGCTATCAGTGAAACCTACGAAAAATTATCTTTAGAAGGTTCAAAAATAAAATTCCCACTCTACAACCCCAAGATTCTTGTGTCATTGTCCTTAAAGTATCAGCTTCTTTCAATGTTACTAACAAAACAGTATGAGTGAAAACTAAGTGACTACATAATTAGGAGATATATTTAACATGTTTCTTCCCAGAGCCCCAAGCTATCTGACCTCTCTAATCAAAGTCAAAAAGGAATAACAATTATCTTCAGGAAAGAAAACACTACATTCCCCTTGGAAATTCCACCTCCCTTGGGAAGCCCCTAAAGATAATGCTGATATAGCTTTACAAGTCTATACTAGGAATTTACAAGTTTAATGACACTGAATATAACTTACAGGTTGCTCCTTGATCCCAGCTTTTCCCCCAAATCTGAGAATTTTTATTCTCACAATACCCATGGAGGTTTCAACAAATAAAGACTAAATTGGCTTTAGCCTTATTTTGCTTTAGTTTTTCAAAAGAAACTGATTTTAGATTACTTTAGTTTCCAATCTAATAGAATAGGAAAAATCTTTGACCCTCTCTTCCTAACAGTAAAATATTAGCAGCTAACATTTATAATTTCTGTATGTCAACCCTTGTGCTTTTTCCTTTAAGAACATCAACATTTATTTAACATGATAAAAAAGAAAGTATGAGGTAAACATTTGCATTTAAAACTTAAATGTACTCACTGTATATTACATATACGATGAACAAACTAAGTACTGGGTTGGAAAACCTGCTCATTCCTGTGCACATCTATTCCAAGGAAGTATAAGCCCCGTACTTCAAAATATCTACACTTCAGCCCTGGCTGGTGTGGCTCGGATGGTTGGAGCTTTGTCCCATAAACTGAAAGGTCACGGGTTTGGTTCCTGGTCCAGGCACAAGCCTAGGTTGTGGGTTCGGTCTCATGCAAGAGGCAACTGATCAAAATTTCTCTCTCACATCAATGTTTCTCTCCCTCTCTTCCTTCCCTTCTCTCTAAAATCAATAAGCATGTCCCTATATGAGGATTAAAATATAAATATATATATTTTAAAAATATAAAATACCTACACTTTAAACTGTTTTTAAGAAAAAGTAAGTGATACCATTTATGTTTAGGCCAGTAAGTGTGGTAGTAATTGCTGATGTTACAAATTGAAAAATAATTATAGCAGAAAATGGGACATACTTCACTTAGCAATAATAAAAAGGCACATTTTAAATGTATGTCTAAAACCTTTTCAAATCAAGTGTGTAACAAACCACTGAAGTAACCAAAATGGGGGAAAAAAGAAAAACAAGCTTCACTGGAAATAACTACATTAATATACTGAAAAGAAATATAAATCCGTCTAGACTTAAGAAACATTAAAATCTGGAGAGCAGCTACTAAGTAAGCAGCCGTAGAGCACACATTAAAAAGCACCTTTACTTACGTACTCTAATAGCAACTGATGTCAGAATAATAACCTTGAAATTATGGAGCATGTATATGGGTGATCAAAGCTGTTTTGGAATAAACATTTTCCAGAAGTGATAAAATGATATGATACTCTGTGGTCAAAAGTATCAGAATTATAAATTTCATAGATTTAAAATACACACACACACACACACACACACACACACACACGATTCTTCTATGAGCTGCAGCTGCGTGGTTGGAACTGACGATGCTGAGGGCTCAGGAGACAGAGACTTTTTACTGCCATTGTCTGACTTCTGGAAGAAGTTATGCTATGTGCTTTACTGCATTATCTTACTTAATCTTCCCCATAATCCTCTGAATTCCCTCTGAATTTAAGTACTATTACTAAGCCCATTGTCCAGTGAGGACACTACAGAGGCATAAATAGGAAAATTAACTAGTCTAACATAAAGTAACAACCGCTACCTAATTCACCACATATTATCAGGATTTAGAGCCTGAAAATCACAATTAAAGAATCAGCTAACAATTAAGAGTCAATTCTCATTTATCTATAAAAGAACTGTAAACTGAATTTTTCTACTATCCACAGTTCAACAACGCCTAGAATATTTTAAATACTTTAAAGACAGTCCCTTAGATGCAGCTAGTTAGATTCGGGAGAGTGAGTAGCTAAAGCCAAACAAAAACACTTTAGACATTATCGACAGTTTCAAAGATTGGTCCTTTCTGTTCTTTAAAAATACAGGTTAAGTACTAAAGAATGCAAAATTGTAGTGCCTGCCGCAGTACTTGATTAATTAGTAGTCAATAAGTATTTGTGGAATGATTGTGATTATAGATATTAGATAAAAATATTATTCACATCCAAACCAGGAAAAAATGTTACCTGTTGGAAGCTGTCTCTTAGAAGCTGCTGGTCTTCGGGATGACAGAATTCTACAATATTCTTTCCTAAGAGTTCCTAAAAGAGGAAAAGAAGAGTAAGATCAACATTTTTATAAGCATCTAACTTTCCCGGCCCATTAGCAGGTGACCTGGATTTTATTTCTCCTGTCTTTATCCTAGGATTGTAGATAAATGTGAAGAAAAAGACAAAACCTGCTCATAAGCAACTGGCCTGTACAGCAGTTTTTTCAGAATACCGTGTATTTGTTTTAACTGCATTTTTACAGATTTCAGGTTTCTTTACATATATAACTCACTCAAAGTGTACAATTCAGTGATCTACAGTAAATCTGCACAGCTGTGCAACCATTACCACAATCCCGTTTTAGAACATGTCCATTGCCCCCAAAAGTCCCCTTGTGCCCGTTCATAGTCAATTCCTGCTCCCAATTTCCTAGCCAACAATGAATTTGCTTCCTGCTTCTTTAGTTTTGCCTTTTCTAGAAATGTCATATAAATGGAACCATATAACATGCAGTGTTTTATGTCTGGCTTCTTTCATTTAACATATTTTTGAAGTTCATCCATGCTATTGCATGTACAACAGTATATTCCTTTTTATTGCTCAGCAGTATTCTAACATGGATATACCACAGATTGAGTACCCATTCACTAGTTAATGGATATTTAAACTGTTTTACTTTTTGGCTATTATAAATAATACAGCTATGAATACCTGTGTATAAACCTTTATGTGAACCACTGTTTTCATTTCTCTTGGGTAAATACCTAGGAGTGGAAATATTAGGTTGTGGGATAAGTGTATGTTCGATTAACTTATAATGCCAAAATGTTTTTCCAAAGTGGCTATTTTACATGTCTGCCAACAATGTATGATAGTTCCAGTTTCTTCACGTTCTTGCTGATACTTTTTTTTAATTTTTAAAATTAAATTTAAGCCCTGGCTGGTGTGGCTCTGTGGATTGAGTGTCAGCCTGTGAAACAAGGGTCATAGGTTCGGTTCCCAGTCAGGGCACATGCCTGGGTTGTGGGCTGGATCCCTTTCTCCCCCTCCCTTTCCCTCTTTCTAAAAAAAATAAATAATCTTTTAAAAAACGTATTTTAATTTTTAAAATTGAGGTAACACTGAGAACACTTCCTGATTATAGCTATTCTAAGTGGGCACAGAGTGGTATCTTACTGTATTTTTAGTTTGTACTTTCCTAATGACTAATGATGATGCACATCTTTTTATGTGCCATTTGTATTTCTTTTTAAATGTCTATTCAAATCTTGAGCTATTTCTCTTATCAGCTGTCTTAATGAGTAGTAAGATTTCTCTATATATTCTGGACATAAATCCTTTTTTAGACATATGATTTGCAAATATTTTCTCCCAGTTTGTGGCTGGTCTTTTCACTTTCTTAATGATGTTCTTTTAAGAGGGCAAATTTTTATTTATTTTAAAGATTTTATTTATTTACTTTTAGAGAGAAAGGAAGGGCTGGAAAAAGAGGGAGAGAAACATCCATGTGTGGTTGCCTCACATGTATCCCCCACTGGGGACCTGGCCCACAAACCAGGCATGTGCCCTGACTGGGAATCTTACCGGTGAGCCCCTGCTTCACAGGCCCGTGCTCAATCCACTGAGGTACACCAGCCAGGGCCAAATTTTTATTTTGATGAAATCAAATTTATCAACTTGTTTCTTTCGTGAATCATGCTTTTAGTGTCACATAAGAAATCTTGCCTAACTCAAGATCCAAAGATTTTCTCCTACTTTCTTCTAAAAGTTTTGAGTCTCTCTCTCTCTCTTTTCTTTGCATATGGCTATCCAATCATTCCATCACCATTTGTTGAAAGATTTCTTTTCCCCACTGAATTCTCTTAGGATATCTGTTGCAAATTAGCTGACCATGTGACAATAGACTCTATTCTGGTTTACTGATCCTGTATTAATACCACACTGTCTTGATAAAAAAGGCTTTATAATAGGCATTGAATCAGGTAGTGTACATCCTCCAACTTTGTTCTTCTTACCAACCTCTTCACACAGCCATATCCAGAACCCCCTCCTAGCCACTAGAGTTTTGAATGCTTATACAATGACTTATTTCTCAACCGAGGTAGTTACCTGGTCTGCTAAATAAGAAATCTAAATGAAATCATAGTGACTTATGGGTTACTATTCATCTGATATCAAAAGGTGGCCACAGCATTATAACTACTTAGAATTAGTACTTTTGTATCAGTATCTGCATTAACATCATTAACAACAACAACAATATTCATACCAGCTGCTCCCACCTGGCTTCAGAAGCCATATTTTTCTAAACAGAATAATTTTGATAAGAAGCTGAGAATAAATATAGCTACTAAGAATAAATTTAGCTCTGATCCAGGGGCTGATATGTTTAGCAGTCTCTGGAATTACATGATTTTCTAATCTCTACAAGGCCAAGGGGAAACAAGAGGCCAAAGTGTCAGTGGTGTGATAGCTCCAGCTCCCCACCTGCGGCTGGTAGCCAACAGTAGCCACACAGCGGTGGTCCACAAAAGTGAAGATCCCGTCAATGTTGTGTCGAGAAATAAACTCCGTGGGCTGACAAACAGTACTCATGTCTGTACAGTTAGGAGAACTAGTTACCTGTAAGCAAAGAGACAAGATAAAGTAAAATTATACCATTCTTCACAGATGTATTTCCTACTACCTCGTGGTCATTTATTTAGAAATGAGGCTCCCAGTTTTAGGAATTCCAAAACTTTCACACCTCACACAGAAAGGAAAAAATGACAAGAGAGGCCTAGCCCCACTCCCACACATGCACTCTTTACCAACTTTGTAAAGATTAAAATTCATTCAACCCAAAGCCCAACTACCTTCATTTAGCTACACTGTGTTCATCATTCAGACTAGAAAATTACAGTCCCAAGTAACCAAGAAACTTATTTTTATAAGAATCAAAATTTTTTAAATTAAAATTTTTTTAAAAGAATCAAAATAATGCCACTTCTCTTATTAGTCATGTAATGATGATAAAATGAAAAATATCTCTTTTGTGTACAGAAAAAAAGCTGAATATATTTTAAAAAATAAGGGGAAATGATCACCCTCCCTCTCTCATCCTCTTTGGCTTCTACTCAATGTTAACTAGGAATGCCATATTCCTCCAAATATGTGGAGATTTACAGAGTTGTTCATTTGTATCCAGAGAGTAAAAGAAAAATAACATGAACAAGTCTTGAAGGAAATTTCTTCTCAATGAAAAGGGATAATATAGACATGGAAAATTCATACTTGCCTGCAGTCTGCCAATGGCCACTAGGCAAAACTTGCTTCCCTGGCCAGCCTCTGGGTCATCATCCGGGAGGGAGACACCTTCAGGAAGGTGAAGTTAAAAGATTTAACAGGAATCTCAAACTCAACTGTCTTCAAAGTCAGATAGTGAAAGATTTAAAGAGGCTAGGTATAAAACAATAAAGAGTGCCAGCAAATAAGAATAAAGGTACTCATAGAGACAGACAAAAAAACTGATGGCTGTGAGAGGAAAGAAGATGCTAAGATGAGCCAAAAGGTAAAGGGGATTAAGAGGTACAAATTTCCAGTTATAAAATGAATAAGGCACAAAGACATAATGTATGGCATAAGGAATATAATCAATATTGTAAAAACTTTATACAGTGACAAATGGTTATTAGACCTATCATGGTGATCACTTCGTAAAGTGTAAGTCATATCATTGTGTTGTACACCTGAAACTAATATCATATTGTATAACAACTATATTTTAATACTTTTAAAAAGAATTAAAAACTATTTTAAGAATTAAAGGAAAAATGTTGCTTGGTTAAAAAAATTTTTTAGAGAGGAAAATGGAGACAACTATTCTTGAACAACAATAAAAAAAGTTAAAAAACAATAATTTCTTAAGGTGCCTGAAATAAAATAAAATTTAAAAAAGAATAAAGGTAAACAGCCCTGGCTGGTGTGGCTCAGTGGACTGAGCGCCAGCCTGCAAGCTAAAGGGTCATTGGTTCAATTCCCAGTCAGGGCACATGCCTGGATTGTGGGCCAGGTCCCCAGATAGGGGTGCACAAGAGGCAACCACACATTGATGTCTCTCCATCTCTTTCTCTCTCCCTTATCCCTTTCTCTAAAAATAAATAAATAAAATCTTAAAAAAAAAGAATAAAGGTAAACAACTACGTAGAATTTACCACATATTTCAGGTACTAAGTATTTATATATATAAACTCATATATCTTATCCATATTAATTGTAAGAAGTTGCAGAATACAAGTACCACCCAAAATATTCTAAAAACCACATATGAAGACAGTCATTAATTTTGTGACTATATTACAGGCATAGAACAGATGTCTTGACCAATCTGTGACTTAAAAAAAAAAAATTTATTTCTTTATTTTTAGAGAGGGGAAAGGAGGGAGAAAGAGAGGGAGAGAATCACTGATGTCAGAGAGAAACTTCAATCGGTTGCCTCTTGCATGCCCCCAACCAGGGACCTGGCCCAACACAGGCATATACCCTGACTGGGAACCAAACCAGCAACCTTTTGGTCCATAGGTCGGCGTTCAATCCAATGAGCCACACCAGCCAGAGCCCAACCTGTGGCTTTTAAAGTAAACAAACCACCAAAAATGAAATTAAACCAAACACCAACAGTTATTTATGTCCTTTGGAAAAGAGAGATGCCAATATTTCAATGTTCTATGTGGGAAGGAAAGAGGTTGCATTTTCTCTCTGCTCTTTGCATAGTTGTCTTCTTTTTATCAAGAAAAACAGAATGGCTTTGAGAGCTATACGAAATATGAAAGACCATGTACACCACAAACATATGACTTATACAGCATATAAATTAAAAAGTTCAAATGCCATTGCTACTTTAAATTAATTACATTTAACTACCATTTACTGGGTGCCTACCATACGCCAGGCACTTGGGCTGGGTGCTTTTCTTACATTAAATCTAACCGGCACAACAACTCTATATTGGATATATATCTCCAAATTACAGATAAGAAAATTGACGGGTTTTTTTTACAAAGGTCCAGCAATTTACCCAAGGTTATACCACTAGTAAATAACAATGCCAGAATCAAACCCAGGCTTTTCCAAATCCAGTTTAATCTCTTACAAAATATACTACACCACCTCACCTCTCTACACTCACCTCACCTCTCTACACTCACCTCACCTCTCTACACTCACC
>VMDR010010357.1:0-18435 GCA_007922815.1 Macrotus californicus | reverse complement strand
CTGGTCCCTGCACCTCAACCACCTTTCTCACATTCCCTGTTTAACTTCAAGTTCTAATAAAGCTAATCTGCTGAAAGAATACTACTGTGTCCTGGCAAAGAATATTCCTTTTATAAGTTACTACAATCAAATCATTTCCCCTGTCTCCCTCTAAATCTTGCTCCTACTTTAGAAAGCTTTCCCAAATTAACTATATTCAAGGACAACTTTTTCTATATACAAATACCTAGAACACAGGTATTCAATATACATTATTATGAATTTGCACATTTAAAAAATACACTCTGTAGCACTGACTCATTTTGAAGTGGGAGTAATCATCTCATCAACTGGAATATAAGTCCATAAGGGAAGAGAAGGAGTCTGTTTTTTCTTTCCTATTTTCTTAACAGTTTATACCAAAGTACATTTTATATACCAGGTACATGGTAACATTAGCTGACTTTCTTGGACTCTGAGGAACCCGCTGTACCAAAAGAGAAAAACACTATCCAACTTTCCTACCTGCTGGGGGCCAGGCTTTGATGTACCCTGTGCAGTGGACCACCACGAAGTGAGGTTCCCCTTCCTTCACTGAGCCAAGTCCATTCCTGGAAGAATTACAGCTGTGAGGAAAAACCCTACCCAGTAATACTTTAAAGATAACGCTGGCTTAGAACCTTTAGGCTCTTGGGTGTTTAGAAAACAGGATAACTATATTTGGACCCTTCCTTCCCAAAATTGACTGTGATATTATTTTCTTTTTATAATATTTATTGATTTTTAGAGAGAGAGGAAGGCAGAGAAAGAAAGAGAGGAAAACATCGACTTGTTGCCTCCTGTACGCATCCTGACCAGGGATCAAACCTGCTAGGTATGTGCCCTGACTTGGAATCGAACCCCCAACCTTTTGTTGTATGGGAAGGATGTTTTAACCAATTGAGCCACACCAGCAAGGACGACCCTCATATCGTTGACCCTTGCCAAAGTAAAGCAACTTAAAGGTACTGCAGCAGGAAGAAAGTGGATAAAGTAGTAGGGCAACTTCCTTAAACAGGATAATCAAAAGAAGCGTTAGAGATTCAGGAAAATACCACCAGAAACCAAGTAACTGGAAAGTGAGGAATGAGCGTGAGGGCTGCTGAAGGAAGTATCCCAGTAAGAGGTGAAGAAGTGGTGCTCTCTATAGGTACTTGGCCATCCCTTTGGTTTTTCACTGCTTAGGATCTCACCTGCATCTGTTCCTCAGAAAGCTCAGTCTATTCATCGAAACTGGGTCCACCGAGCTATTGCCACACCTGTTTCAATGAACAGAGATTAAAAGCGATTATGCTACACTATCAAAGAACTTTTCACCCTTAACAGCCAGCTAATAGGCTCTGAATACAACCAGACACAGAAAATTGTTAACAATGTTCCTAACAAGGAAGGGTAAAAAAGTCAGATTCGGCATTTCTAAAACTTGTAACTGTCCTAGAATTTGAAGTCAAAATTTCCCACATGTTGTTCAAATGCAGAGATTCTCTACATCAGGGATCAGTATACTTTTTCTGTAAAGGACCAGAAAGTAAATATTTTCAGCTTTGTGGGCCATACAATCTGTTGCAACTAGTCAACTCTGTCACTACAGCATGAAAGCAAGCACAGAAAACATGTAAACAAAGGGGCATGGTGATCTTCCAATAAAGCTTTACAAATAAAGAGTTGTAGTTTGCCGACTCTGTACCACAACGACCCAACGTATTGGCTGCATTTTGTTGTTATTTATCTTGCTCCTACCATGTCCTTCCATTAGTATGTCCACATATTGGGACACTCTCTCCCATTCTCTACTTTGCTCCTCTCATTTCTTTAAAATAATAGATAAAACTTACACAGAATATGTGTCATACACTATTCTAAGCCGCTTTACATATATTTTTTCATTAATCCTCATAACAACTTTATGAAGTTGTTATTAATATAACTTCCAGTGTTAGATGATAAAATGAAAACACAAAGTAGTCATTTAATCTGCTCAGCATCTCAGAAGATAGTAAGTGGCAAATCCTTTGGTCTGCATCTGAAGCTACTTTAAAGCAGAGCCACAATTCAATTTTGCAATTTTCCCAGGAAATCTTTCTTAATAACCTACTCATCATTTCAAATAAGCATATTCTCAGTACAAAGAAGTCAATTTCCAATATACACTTGAAATTATTTTGTGACTTGAAGAGATGCCTTTTCTACCTACATAAAAAGTACTACCATCCTTTTCTTCAGAATGTTAAAATGTACGGCATAAAATTTATAAATACTAACTAAAAGACATAAGAAAGTCTCAAATTCCTACCAAGAAACAAAAACAAAACCCAGAAGTAGTCTGAATGCATGGATGTTGCCTCTTGTTGTACTGGGTAAAAATACAGGTTTTGGAGTCTGATTACTCTGGATGAAAACAAAATCCTGTATCAAACATTATCTATGTAATCCTGGGAAGTTCATTTGTTTGAGTCTTTTTAATCAGCAAAATAGTAACCATGAATTCTACCCTATAGGACAGTTGAGGGAAATGAGATGACAGACACAATGCACCTATTATAATGTCTGGCACAGGAGGGGTTTAGTAAATGTTAGTTCCCTTCTCAGACACTTTGCTGTATGTCACACCCCTTGTGGGTCTTGAGAGTTAAATTTAATCCAACTAGAACTTGGAATTAAGAGTTTAACTCCCTCAACCAGAAATGAAACCTTCGGCTCTGAATTTTTCCTGTGTCAAGTCACAATCTTCAGTTTGACACTCACCTCATACGGCAAATAAATGATCTCCTGGAGCCCATACACATCCTCATGGAAGACTGCTGACCTTCCTTTTTCACTGTTCCAGTCTTCAGATCAAGGATACGCCCTGAAGAAGAATGTGAAGAACAGCCTGGAGTACACTCTTGTATGTGAGAAGGAGGGGGAGAGACACTTGAAGGCAACAATTTTTATGTAACCTAGTCATGTCCTCCAATCTTCTGGCTTTTACCAGAATAGGCCACGGAGGGGATGGATTTTTTTCCAAGCCTAAAATACCTCAATTCCCAGCAAGATATCTTACTCTTAAGTTCAAAGGTACTATTAGGAACAACCTTGTGCAAGAAGGCAGGAGTGGAAAATAGTGTTGGCAAGCAAGAGGCAAAGTTATAGTCTTGGGTCTAATGTTAGTTTTATCCTCACCTGAGGACTTTTTTTTTATTATTGCTATTTAGAGAGAGAGGAGGGGAAAGAGAAACAGATTTGAGAGAGAAGCATCAATTAGTTGCCTCCCATACACACCCGGACTGGGGATCATATGTGCCCTACCAGGAATCAAACCCACAACCCTTCAGTTATGGGACGATGCTCCAACTGAGCCACCCAGGCCAGGGCTAATTATTTTTATATGTATGTGTGCACACACAAATGCACACATACAAAGTAAATGTCATTGGTTTAAAAACAATTTTATAAGCAATAGAAACATGTATCTGTCCCAAGCCAAAATTGTTCCTCCCTTTAAGATACAGAAACCAATGGCAACTTTTGGAAAAAAGAACTGGAAAAATGAAATCCATTAAAAATATAAAAGAGGGGGAAACCAAATAGCAACATTAGCATGACCACAATGGTCTTATTTTAATTACTAGTTTTGATCTGCTTCCACTTTAAAATTTTTTCCAGAGTTGTTTAGAAGCAGATGTGACTTATTTCCTTTAGCAAAATTCTGGCAAAAGAACTGAATAGTATTAAAATGTGTGTGTGGGGGGGAGATGGGATAACAAAACCCAAAAAAGACAGAAAAATAGACAAATACAAAAAAAAAAAAAAGAAAAGAAAACCTTATACACTGACTGGTAACTCCTCTCTAAAATAAAAATCTATTATCACAGAACCTAATACAAAGCCAAGCACAACACAGTAGAAAAAAATACCAGGTAATTACTCATAAAAATTAAACAGAAATATGGATAACTTAATTCCTTTAGAATAGAAAAGAAGTTTGTTGCAGGTTTTGTTTTGACTCTTTTATTTACATTCATATTAACATTAAGCTAAACTTTTAATGAGCATTGTCACTAATTAAACAGTTTCTAAGGATAAGCTAGCTACAAAGTATATTTTCTGCATGTGAATAAAAAGAACTGATTATATTCATTAAAGGAGAAAATTCTAGAAGCCAAACCAAATTCAATTTAAAAGCTAAAACATTTCTTCTGTCTCAGAAAAAAAGAGGACTTCCATTCACATATCTCATACCTGTCAGGGTGTTTTCCGAAGTAGAAAGCTGCTCACGAAGTTTGTCCACATCATCCGGGTGCACCTGATCATAGAGTGTGCTACCAAACCATTCAGACTGTGGCTGGTTCAGAACAGGGGTCACTGAGTCAGAGACATATACCACCCGGCCTGACTCACATGAGACAATAAATAGAAAACCATCTGCTGCCTCCAAGATCAAATGTTTCAGTTCCTGTCAAAAGAAAAGAAATAAAAGTTAACACTGAACTCTGAAAAAACAGGTATTATTATTCATGGGGAGACAGACACTTCCAACCACAAGTATCTCTCGATAAGCAATTGCTGATTCCTGCCTGATCCAGGGCCACAGCTTTGTACCCTGAATGTAATGACCTGCACTGACAAGATATTTTTTCCAATAGATATTTTCTCAATGTGTCTATGTCATTATCCAGCCTCATCCTCTTTCCCTAAGGACTCAAGACGAAATACAATGATTTACCAGTAACAAAAACTGAGTTCTTTATCACACACTCTCTAGTCTCTTTTTAGGATCTTCCTCTACAAATATTCCAGTTTTCTCTCTCTTGTACCGCAGATCTATAAACATGATCAACTTTTCTCAATTCTACAGAAATCTTCCCTCAACTCTGCCCAACTCATCTCTTTTTCAGTGCCAAGATTACATACTGAGAATAATGTTATACTCACTGGCTCTAGTCTTATCTTTCACTTCTCAATCCCACTGCTATCTTCACTTTAAACCAGCGTATTCATGTTTTTTTTCAGGCGGTTACTAACTGCAAAGTCAAACCCTCCTAATTGCCAATTCAAGTCCCCTTTCCTGGCTCTTTATTATTTTATTCCATCTCTCTGCATAATCTGACAGTGTTGTTCATTCTATCTTTTAAATTTTATTTTCCTTTAGCTTCTATGACATCACACACCAACCTTTGCTTCCTTTGTAAATGTCCCTTCTCTGCTCCAGGCTCCTTTTCCTTTCTTTAGGTCTTAAGTATAGGCATTTCGAATGTTCTATCTTAAATTCTCTTCTCTGTACCATAATCTCTTCCTGAGAAATTACATCCACTCCTCCCTGCTATGAAATGATACCCAAGACTACATCTCTAAACTTGCCTAATTTTTTTCTTGAGCTTTAAACAGACCTAAATTTCAAGTGTCTGTTAAACATTTCCTAATACATATTCTATCAGCAACTCAATTTCAACATCTCAAAACGTGTCATTATTTTCCTTTCCAAAAAACAATCCTTTGCGCTCTCCCAGCATTCCTTCTCAAAAGTGCCTCTTCTGTCTCAGGCTACATGTCTCAAAATCTGTCTAATCGCTCTCATAAGTGTGATAACTCAGCTTTACACTATGTCATTGCCCTGTTCATCTTATACCAATCCATTCTTAAAAAGCTAGCACATCTCCTAACATAGTTTTTTTAATTTTTACTTACTGATTTGAGAGAAAAATCACTGTTCCACTTATTTATGCATTCATTTGGTTGATTCTGGCATGTGCCCTGACAGGGGATCAATGCTACAAACTTGGTGTATCAGGATGATGTTCTAACTAACTAAACTACCCAGCCAGGGCCTCTACTAATACATTCTTGATGGCTCCCCACTGCCTAAAAATTAAAATCTTAATTCTTTAACATAACACCTAGATATTCCATCATCAGGTCCCAGCCCACCTTCCTATTATCATCTCCCAAGGCATACTAAACTACTTTTCTTTGAATAATCCAACCATTCTCATTAGGCTTTATTCTCACATTGCTCAAGTTATTCCCCAAATTTACAACACTGTTCCCCTATTGTTTTTCATATTTGCACTTCTATAGGACTTATTACTGCACCTTTACTACAGGGCTGATGCCGTGTTTACCGTATGATTTATTTATTTACATGTGTGTTTCCATCAGCAACAATCTCTTATCGTTCTTTGTATTTCTCACAGCACAAGCATCTGGTTAGCTCACAAAAGGTATACAACTAAAGTTTGTTCAGTCAATTACTGTATGAGTACTGTTAAAACAAACTGATTAACTATTTCGATGTACATATACGTAAAACTTGTGCTGTATGTGCTTTCATATAGATCATCCTATTTGGAAAAGTCTCCTTACAGCTTTCTTCTAAATCATATTCCTTCCTTCCTTTTAATCCTTTGACCAAAAAAGTGGCATTTCAGGTGAATTTTTTTCTTCCTTATACTTCCTGGGTTTTCCAAATTTTTCTGCAGTGATCCTGTGTAATTTTTAAAATCGAAACAGAATACGGCTTCCTTACTCTTGGAAGTCTTTGTTGACCATCTCATTCAGGCCTGGCCATGCTATTCACTTTAGCCATCCCTCCAGTATGTATCTACTGTAACTAGCCCCATATAAACTCAGCTTTTTCAAAAAAGGCATTCCTTCTCTGTATGCATTTTCCTATTGCTTTTCATTTATGTACGTATCCTGCCACTCACATACTCATATTCAGACTGAGTTCATCAAAGTCTGGAAATGTTTTTACCTTCTTGGTTCTTTTCAAATGCATCATAAAGTAACAACACATCACTGAGCAATGACAACAACTGCTGGTCAGACTCCTTGCATCACTAAAACTAGAAGCTGCTTCAGGAAGAAATAAATTTCTTCCACCTTCTATAATCCTAGAGCCAAGGAAGAGGACTGGTTCCCGGGACATAGTCATCTCTTCTCCCTGTGACCACTGCTCTTCTTCCGCCTTGTACGCTGTATCAAAAGTGAAGTTCTAAAACACTTAGAAGCTTGCTAAGTAGTTTTCACAAATCTTCTCACTGTTCCAATGCTAATAAATGGGACAGCCAAGGACCAAAACTCACTTTTCCCATGGTCTGAATTTTTTCTTAAGAGCTCAATTCTCGCCCTTTAAACAATCTACAGATTCAGCTGTGCTATGACTCCCAATATTCAGGATTATGGTCACCTACTACAAAAAGATAAAAACTTTCAACAGATTCTAGACCCTCTCGGAGTGTACATCCCAGAGACCTGGTCAGTGAGGAAAGACGGCTTGTAGGTGCCATCAGTGGATGTGTTGCCAGTTCCTCGCAAAGACTTCATGTGAGAAACTGCCATGCGTAAGATGGTTAGCTTGTCTGGTTTTCGAGCCAGGGCACTACAGGTGGGTACCATGTCTGACAGTTCTGTGATGTAGGCTGTCATCTTGTTCCGTCGCCGTCGTTCAATTTCACTATGATTTTCCCTGCATGGAGAGAGAGAGGACAAGTCCCATCCAGAAGGTCATATCTGAACATTTGGGAGCACAGAGAGTGATATGGATACCAAGTGAGCTGCTGAAGAAATGTGGTATTTAGATTTAGGGATGCTTAAGTCTCAGAAGTTAGAGTAAGGTTTGCCAACATCCTCATGCACAGCAAGCATGAAATAGAAACTAACAAGGCAGACAGAGAATAAGCAGGTACCAGCAGTTCTATCTCCTGAGAACTTCACCTTCTATGTAAATTTACCACTCTTTCAGAACAAAAAATGTTTTTAAGAAAGAACTGACTTTCTAACTGACTTTAGTCACTTAAGTTCCGAGAGACAAATAATCTCAGCTTGGCTGACTCCATGTTTACTAATTCTACTATTTAAAGGCTGAAATCATAAAATGACCAATTATTTCCAACACATGTATGTTGCTCAATAGCTGATACAAGAATTGATAATATAGTATAAATACTATTGATCCATAAAATATTGTTTGTTCTAAGCTCCCCTCTTATTCTCAACACTAGAAAACAGAATTAAAAGATTTTGAAGTTTTATTTGTCCCTCTCATGCATGAAGTCCTACTTTCTTTATCTTGGTGTGGTGCCAGTGCACTGAGTTCAAGAGATGGTGAGACATCATCTATCAGAGGCCCCTCATGGGGACCCCAGTCTGGGACAAGGGTCAGAGAGCAGAGTAGAGCAGGGAGGAGGATGAAAGGCCTGAAAACAGACCCTCTGTGTTTCATCAGGATAGGCAGACCACATCTCCAAGAGTGACATCTTCAAAATCAAGACAGAATGGTAACACTGTTCAAAATGATAATCCAGTACTTTCAAATCAGATTTTTGAAAAGCCCAATAGTTCCTCGGTGTCATCTATGGGGATCCCTCAAACAGAGATCCAAATAGCATGCTGCATTTCTGCTACCTGGGCAGCTTTATCTTTTTATTTACTTCTATTACCATGTAAGGATTCTGTTTGAACAAAAGTTCTTTGTCAAAATAAAAAGAAAAAGAAAACTAATCTAACATAAATCTCTTTTCTGAGAAGAGCAAACTAAGGTCAAGCAATTTGAGTTTTCCAAGGGCTGCCTTCATACTCAGTGAATGCAATGCTCTTCCCACCATACCATGCCAAATCAGTTTCCTGGAGGGTGAAAGAGTCAGTAGGAGTTTGAAATGGCAGCAAAATAAGCTTGTAACCCATCTGAGAGGTAATGACAGAGAAGAGGGGTTGGGGGAGAGTAGTAAAAATAGACATTGATATCAATGAGGTATCTCCTACTGAGTCATCCCAAATCAGAGACAGAAAACAGAAAAGTAGAGAAAAGGTCTCACCACAGAGGCCCATATATAGTTATTTTGTCTAAGAAACATTATAATTCTGCGCTCAAACTTAAAGCACCTATCTTCCTAGTAATGACAGATTTCTGACACTGAAGTCCAGAAGGCTGATCTTTTAAAGAGCCACATCCAGGCTGCTGAAACCAGAAAAGATTCAATCATCAAAGCAACACCAGTACTGCTGTGACATAGTAATCTGGACTGAGAGTCTACACAGGGAAATAAGAATGGGCTTTCTAGAAAGGTGTGAAATAAAGGCTGAGGCCTAAAGGTTGTGAACTAATTGCAAACACAGGCATACTTATTAATTTTTCTGATAAAAGAGTATTTCCCTGCAAAAGCACCAAATGGCACAGCTGTATTGTTCCTAAAAGCTTTTTGTTCTGTGCAGCTTAGTGCTGAGATAAAGAGGAAAAGAGAAAACTATACAAGTAATTTTTTTAAATTCCTAAGTAAAGTTCCCTCAACTCACCACTCACTTTCTGATGGGGGAAGCCAAAATTCCTATTACACACAAACTTCTAAAAAATCTTGTCCCCTCTTGCCACAGATAAGGAAAAACACAAAGAGAAAGGGGAAGAAAAGAGCAGAATAAGAAAAAGGATAGAAAAAGCAGCATTATCTGCTTCATCATGCTAAAAGATACTGTTCTCCTACCTGGCGAGTCTCTCTTTATCCGCAGAGCTCTGCTCATCATCCGACCTAAAAACAGAATTAACGAACTAAGCTAAAATTTAAATAAAAACAAAAAAGGAAGGAAGTGAAGAAGGGAGAAAGGAAGGAGGGGGAGAGAACAGGAAAAGAAATAGTACAAAATAGATTCAGAGAACAGGGGAAAAATGGAAATATGGACAGGAACCTTGCCTATAACTCTACAAAGCCACCTGTTCGGATAAAGAAAAAGTAACAAGGAAAAGGTCAACACAAAAGAAAGGCCAATATTTATTATAAATTAACATAATCAGAACACAGAAAGCATTTTGCTAGTCAATCTCTATAAAAATCAAGGACATACACAGACTGAACAAGATCATTCTCACACACTGTTCCCAATCTGTAAAGAAAATGATATCTAAATAATCAAAGAGGAAATCATGACAAGAATTTCAAACAAGTGACCACAAATACAATCTCTCTATAACACATAGGCTTGCACACATGTACTCACAGACAAAGTAACCAACCAGGTTTTACTGGAAAATTATATAGGTCAATTTCAGAGCTAGAGTTCTGGCATTTCTCCTATAGTTGATTTGATCCTGAAGTAGTAACCAGTACCAACTCTCCCTCCCCTGGAGGAGGCTACAAAGGATTGCCGCTAAGTCTCTCTGGATAACTGAAATACTAGGAAGATTGGTGGCAACTGAAGAAACACCAAGGTGTTGGTAGGCCAGTGTATCATTAATCAATTCCATTTTAAATATCTATGAGATCTGTCCAGAAAAAGTCCAGCCATTGTTTATATATAATAAGAACGATTTGCATAACATTAATCTGACTGCCAAGGAGAGTGGACTGGAATGCACATGTGAACAATGATGACCTCACTGTACTTAGTCAGTGGTGGCAGCAGACACCCTTGAGTGAACATGTGTACTGTGTGGCCGTCACACTCAAAATGACTGAGCAAGTAGAACAACAAATCTGCATCAGATTTTGCATTAAGCTTAAACATTCCTCCATGGAAACTATTTGGATGATTCAGAGGACTGCAGCCATGGGCAACTGGTGATTGGCAGCTTCACCACGACAACACACCCTCTCATGCATCGAATGTCTTGTGCAGAGTTTTTTTGCGAAATATCAAATCACCCATGTGACTCAGCCCCCTTACAGCCCAGATGTGACGCCCTGCAACTTCTGGCTTTTCCCAAAACTAAAATCATCTCTGAAAGGGAAGAGATTTCAAACCATCGATGGGATTCAGGAAAATATGACGGGGCAGCTGATACCAACTGGGAGAACTGTGTGAGGTCCCAAGGTGCCTACTTTGAAGGGGACTGAGGCATCACTATCCTATGTAGAATGTTCCTTGTATCTTCTTCAGTAAATGTCTCTATTTTTCATACTACATGGCTGGATACCTTCTAGACAGACCTCATATATATAAAAATAGATTAAGAAACCTCAAAAAATGTCTAAGTAAAGTATGACATTTTAACAGGCTATCAAAAATGACAAGCACAATGATTTTAACAATATATGACAAAATTTCTATGAAATAGCCAGCAGAAAAAAGGAGACCCAAAAGAATGTAGTAACTATGAGAACTTTTAAATGTTAAAATTTACATACACTATGAGCAGAGAAAGAGAACTGAGTGATATTACATAGCTTAAAGTGTCATGTTTATTGGATTATAGTTCCTTAACAAACTACAAATCACTTTTTTAAAGTTGAGAAAAATCTATGCATTTTTAGCTTTAGAAGACCCTCTACTGAATTCCCAAGGAAGATGTGTGACATGAACTAGTTTAACAAATCTTATCTTAAAGGAGTAAGTTGTGTTGTTTTAAAGTTAAAATATCTAAAATTCCTATTACTACTGCCTCCTCCTACTTCAGATCCATAATCCCTTATCCACTCTAACATTTCTGAATGAAGTATATAAACATTCACTTTAAGCAGGGCAAATAAGGTCAAACTAGATCAACAGTTCAGATCAAAACAAGTCATGTTTTCATAGCTTTTTGGAATTTCAGTCAAGAGAATGTGAACCTGTACCACCACTACTATTTGATGGCCTGACTTTCTAATGCAGCTTGAAAAACTATTTCCCAAATATCTATGATTAGCTTCTCATTTTAGAGATGGTTTGCATCCTAAAGTGTTTACAAGTATCTACTTCGATAAACAAATTCTTCAAAAACCTCTTAAATTCACTCCTCTCCTATTTCCATTGCCATCACTCTACCCATGGCCCTCATGATTATTTCAATAGCCTCCTTGCTACCTCCCTGACTTTTGTGCTTCAATCCTATATATTGCTACTACAGAAAAATCCCATATGCATTTTGTATAGTATCCTCTCATTCAAAGCTTATGATGGCATCTTCCTGCTTCTGAGAAGTTTTAAACTACTCTGACTGATATTTCTTAGCCCTCTACATCAGTGGTTCTCAAAGTATGGTCCCTAAACCAGCAGCATCGGCAATAAATATAAATGCACAATTAAGCACTGGATTTTTAATGATTCATCTTTCTGAAGTAGCTGAAAATTCAATTAGTAAAAAACAATCATACACAGAATAAACTTTCTAAAAATAAAACCAATATCTGAGTTGAAATGGATTTACTGTTTAATGAAAAGCAAAGTATTTTCCATCTTGATGGATAATTTAAGTAAATTTATTTCAATATGAACTCATCTTCACAAAAATTGCTTCTCTGTTGTCATTTTTAGAAGAATAAAACCATTTTATTTGCCCTGGCTGGTGTAGCTCAGTGGATTGAGCGCGGGCTGTGAACCAAAGGGTCACCAGTTCAATTCCCAGTCAGGGCACATGCCTGGGTTGCAGGCCAAGTCCCCGGTGGGGGGCATGAAAGGGGTACCTGCACACTGACAATTCTCTCACTTTCGTTCTTCTTCTCTTCCCTCTCTCTAAAAATGAATAAATAAAATCCTTAAAAAAAAAAACATTTTATTTTGTAGATCCACTTAATAAATTCAGCCAAGAAATCTGTATTGTTTATGTTCCTGTGGACACCTAGTAAACACACTGCATAGCTATCTATTATATATATTTAAAAAAAACAACTGTGTGAAATACATCATTAGTTTGAAGCCACGTTACCTGGTGGCTTAACATAATAATTAACATAAATGGTAATTATTATAATACTAAGTTCACCAGCTTTCAGAACAGAAGAGAGACTGGACAGAAAAATTATCTCTCGTTGAAATAAAATTAAAACTCAGTATGCTTGAATTGCCTGGTCCTAAAACATGAAACAAGATGTTCTACTATATTACCTGGCAAACCGCTCCTTATCATTAGACATCTGATCATCATCACACCTGAGAGAGGAAAAAAAAAGCATTACACTTGTTACATCCATTTCCCTCTGAAATGAAAACTAGAAAGGGGTAAAAATATTCAACAGAAAAAAAGCCAACAGAAAAACACCACAAATCCAGAGATAATAACAGCATACCATACAACTTTAAAAATCCATTACAAGTTCTCAAGTTTCTGAAGTCTCCTTTACTCTTACTTATCAGACAACCCTCCCCAAACCCCTCACCAAAGAAAATGATGATCTTATGAGGGCACAGCTGACTGCCCTGTCGGCACCACTCTAAGGTTTGGGATAGTTGTTTTTTTGTAATAATGGCAAAAAACACGTAACATAAAACCTACCATCTTAACCACTTTTAAGTGCACAGTTTAGTAGTGCTATATTCATGCCGTTGCGCAAAAGATCTCTTGAACTTTCTCATCTTTATCTGAAACTATACCCACTGAACACTATCTTTCTACTCAATCCCCCATGCTGCTGCCTACTCCTGACAACCAGCATCTGACTTTCTGTTTTGCTTTTTGACTGTGTTAGCCACCTTATGTATGTAGAATCATACACTACAGCTGACCCTTCTCCAATTAGTGGTATTGAACAGCTTTTCATCTGTTTTTTGTCCATCTGTATATCTTCTTTGTAAAAATGTCCATTCAAGTCCTTTGCCATTTTTTAATTGTTTATTTTGTTGTTGTTGTGCCATTGTAGGAGTTCTTCAAATAGTATTATCTAGGTAGTGTCTGCATTGCAGAGTATCATCTACTTGACAAATAAATAAAGGAGCCCTATTTTTTTAAAGTATCTTTTATTGATTATGCTATTACAGTTGTCCTGTTTTTTTCCTCCCATTTATCCCCCTCCACCCTGTACCCTCCAGCATCGCCCCCCCCTTAGTTCATGTCCATGAGTCAAACATATAAGTTTTTTGGCTTCTCCATTTCCTATATTGTTCTTAACCTCCCCCTGTCTATTTTGTACCTACCATTTATGCCTCCTATTCTATGTACCTTTTCCTCCCATTCCCCGCCTCCACATCCCTACTGATAACCCTCCATGTGATCGCCATTTCTGTGATTCTGCTCCTGTTCTAGTTGGTTGCTTAGTTTGTTTTTGCTTTTTAGGTTCAATTGTTGATAGTTGTGAGTTTGTTGTCATTTAACTGTTGATAGTTTTGATCTTTTTCTTAAATAAGTCCCTTTAACATTTCATATAATAAGGGCTTCATGATGATGAACTCTAAAGGAGCCCTATTTTTTAAGGAACTATTTTATTATGTGAGTGCCTAGATTTGATTTATTTATTAGTTTATTAACTAAGTTTTAAAAGGTAATATATTTTGTTGCAAAATTTTTAAACAGTTCAAAGTTATACAGAGTGAAAACACATCTCTCTTTCACTTCAGACCTTCAGCACCCTTCCCCTTAGACAACTATAGTTTCCAGTTTATTGAGTATCCTTCCAGAAATATTCATATGTGCGTTGAAATGTGTGTGTGTGTATACACACACACTCATAATATCCTCAGTTTGTTTTTACACAGACAATGCTCGTATTGTAAACTGTTTGCCATTGTTTGGTTTTATAATGCTGAGTTCTGTCAGTGACATCTTTTTTTTTAAAGTAATGTTTAAAGTTAAGGCTTGCATTGCTACTCACTAGTTGCTGAACCCTTCAGATATTCTTGAAAACAACAGCCATGACTTGCCCACCATAAAGGAATATTTAAAAAATATTGGAGAAAATGATTTTACAGTTCTTGAGATTGTATCAATAAGAAGTTTTCATTTCTGAGGAAGATAGACTTTTTCAAACTGTTTTACTGGGAATTCCTCCAATTGGAAATCCTAAATTATAATGGTAGACACACTTAACGGAATTGCATTATGTATATGAATGAGATAGAGATTAACACCTAGTCTTACTTATACTTATCAATTAGCTCTAGCCTTGAGTCACTGCCTTTATTTCCACAACATCTGGTAGTCATGGGTTTGAGCTGTGTGGGTCCACGTATATGTGGACTTTTCTTCAATACACAGTTGGCCCTCCACATCCCTAGGTTTCATCTACGGATTCAACCAGCCATGGATTGAAACAGTATTTTAGATCCAAGGTTTGGAATCCACGGATGTGAAAGACTGACAGACAGTGTGCATTGCTCTATGCCATTTTATGTAAGGAACTCACAGAATCCGTGAATTTTAGTATCTGTGGAGGACTCCTGGAACTAATCCTTTGTGGATACCAAGGGATGACTTAAGTTTTGGGGGAATCAAAAATTATATGAGGGCCCTGGCTGTGGCTCGGTTAGTTGGAGCATCCATTCTGTACATCAAAAAGCTATGAGTTCGATCCCCAGTCAGGGCACATACCTAGACTGCAGGTCCAATTCTTCATCTGGGTGCATACAGAAGGCAAACCAATCGATGTTTCTCTCCCACATCTCTCTCTCTCTCAAATTAATAAACACATCCTCAGGTAAGGATTTAAAAAAAAAAGTTGTACAAGGATTTTCGACTGCATGGGGGTCACTGTCCCTAATCCCCATGTTGTTCCAAGGGTCAACTGTATATGCAAATCTAATTAGGTTCATTTATGCCCTGGCTGATGTGGCTCAGTTGATTGAACACCAGCCTGCAAACAATGATTGCAGGTTTGATTCCCAGTCAGGGCACACGCCTGGGTTGTTGCCAGGTCCCTGGCGGGGGGCATGCGAGAGGCAACTGATCAATGTTTCCCTCATAACATTGATGTTTCTCTCCCTCCCTTCCCCTCTCTCTAGAAGTAAATAAAATCTTTTAAAAATAAATAAATAAAATAAAAGGTTCATTTGTCCTTTCCCCAGCCATTTAAAAAAACCTGTCATAATTCATCTTACCAAGTGGATAAGTATGGCTGAGACATGTATTACAAAATTTCTTTATTTGACCATTGATATATTTTTTAACAATTGGAATTTTCTACTCTGGTCTTGAGTGAAAGCCTTATTTGCAAATCAACAATGAATCTTTTTGGTGCAGGCTAGTTTTTTGTTTAATCCTCACCTGAGGGAATGTTTATTGATTTTAGAGAGGAAGGCAGAGAGTGAAACATAGATGTGAGAGAGAAACATTGATCACCTGCTTCCCATATGCTACCTGACCAGGTATCAAACCCTCAACCTAGGTATGTGCCCTGACTGGGAATCCAACCCACAACCTTTTGGTGCACGGGAGGGTGCTCTAACCAAATGAGCTACCTGGCCAGGGCTGGTGCATGCTAATTTTGAAAGTTGTAACTTACTACCTCTTTTTTTAATATATTTTGTTATATTCTCCAGACAACATCTATAAAATAATTTTTAAGAATGTCAAGGCTTTGAAACTCTACCCACAATGTCAGAACACTTAGTATCTGGAACAGCGCTTCTCAATGCATGAACATACAGGGGTGGGCAAAAGTAGGTTTACAGATGTGAGTATGTAAAACACAGATTCTTGTATCATTTATTGATTGATTATTGTATTATTTTTAATTATTATTAACACACTTTTGCCCACTCCTGTATTTTCAACTTTGGAAAAAAAAATGCAGATTGCAATAAAGGTTATCATACTTTCTTTGACTTTTATTGCTTTCCTTATATAAAAACAAAGCCAAGTAACAGGTCTCTGCAAGAATATATATTCCCCATCTCTGAAAGAATTCCATCAATATATTGAAAAGTCCATTTTCCTTGCTCCAAAAAAGTCATTACTCAAAAATACAAATTCCAACTCCTGTTCTGTAGGAGAACTCAAGAGGTATCAGAGGATGACCCACTAATGAATTGCACTTCCCAGCATCTACTCCCTTGTGTAGGCCCCCTCCCACATCGACTCAGACTTAGACATATGACTTGCTTTGGTCAATGGAACATCAGCATATGTCAACACAGAACAGAGGCTTGATAGGCATTTACTTGTCAAAAAGCATAATAAATCCCACAATCCAAAGGATAAGAATTTATCCTCTGGATTGTAGCTATCACCATGTAAAGAAACTCAACCTGACCTCTTGG
This sequence comes from Macrotus californicus, assembly GCA_007922815.1. Lineage (NCBI taxonomy): Eukaryota > Metazoa > Chordata > Mammalia > Chiroptera > Phyllostomidae > Macrotus > Macrotus californicus. Next base: position 1,560 of record VMDR010010357.1, on the reverse strand, counting down.
TCTTCTTAAGGATAAAAAACCGTAAGAAAGAGATATCCAGCCATGTCAGCTGAGTCTAACTGCCAGCTGACCAACTAGCTGAATGCAGTCTTATAAGTGATTCTAGGAAAGATCAGCAGAATAACTATCCACCCAGCCAATCCACAGAATTCTGAGAAATAAGAAATCTTTGTTTTTAATCCATACACCCAGCAACAGATAACTGACACAGATGGTCTTGTAAATTCTCTGCCCTCCCTTCAAAGAGCTCCTTCCTCTACAGCTATTACAGAATGTTTGGAAATTTTATGGGGTACAATATCATAGGAAAAATCTAGTTTGGGGATGAAACATTCCCTTAGACCTAAAGATGAAAATATTATAAGTCAGAAATATAAAGATCATGAACCAAGTTTTTCAAAATCTTACCTCAAAAATTTACTGTTCCCTTCTCCATCATCATCAAAATCCAACCTAGGGAAAGCCAACAATAAATATTATGAACCTACTGATAATACAGAACATTAAGAAATTAAAATTTCTCAACCCATAAGCTACTTGAATATCCACCCAAACGGAAGAAGGAAAGAGGAAGTAGACAGAAGTCAAACAAAGCTATAGTACCTCTTCCCCGTTGTACCAAACTGGACAAAGAAATTGGGCACTCAAAAAAAAGAGTACCTACAGCTACCTTACATTTTCTTAGGGTAGTAATTAACCTTTGCCAAAGCTTTATAGCAGAGTACAACCTCTACAAAAGAGGTAGGAATCCACTTAAAAAATAATAGTATGAATAATTAACTTCCATTTTTCTTTTCTATAATCTAAACTATGTTACCAGCTTTCTCAAACATCTTTCAAAACACTGACATTTACATAAGAGAGTGATTTAAGACCTCAGGAGGTTGTTAAATACTGCTTTTTCCCTTTATTTTTCTAATAAACATGTAACATATGCTACACTCAAGACACTGCTAGATGAGGTGAAAACAAGAGACTTGCCTTCAAGGGACTTTTTGGGTATACAAAAACAAATACAAAACAAGTGTGAATGGGAAAGTGCTGTGTGAGGAGCATTATCAATATGCTATTGCTGTTCAAAAAAAGCAGAGGTGACTTTCATTGCAGGGAATCAGGGAAGATCATAGGTAACAAGGTAAACCAATCTCCTATTAACCTCTGCACTCTACTAAACTTAAACATTACTCACATTACCACCTTAATCCAGTGATCTCTCGGCATCTATACTAACGTGAAAACTGCTATTATGGAGCAATACATGAGGTCTGTCCACAAGGTATTCAGCCATGTAATATAAAAAATAGAGACATTCAGTGAAGACACAAGATACAAGAATTTTCTTTCTTGGCAAGCTATTCTTTTCCTGGACCTGTGGCTAGAGAGAGCAGGCTTTAGGTGGGGGGCTATTTTTAGTCTGTTCCCCTTCATGTTGTCAGATTGCTGACTTTTTCAGCCTTGTGTCTAGGATAAACGAGGCAAAAAGAAAACCCAGGGGGACTCATCACCATATCAGTGTTCATGTCCTGCGGTCCCTAGCTCATCTGCCTTCTCTTCACCTTT
>VMDR010010356.1:0-30994 GCA_007922815.1 Macrotus californicus | reverse complement strand
AACAAACTAAGCAAACAACTAGAACAGGAACAGAATCAGAAATGGAGATCACACGGAGGGTTATCATCAGGGGGGTGGGTGGGGAGAGAGGGGGGAAAGGTACAGGGAATAAGTAGAATAAATTGTAGGTAGAAGATAGACAGGGGGAGATTAAGAATAGTATAGGAAATGTAGAAGCCAAAGAACTCATATATATGACCCATGGACATGAACTAAAGAGGGTGAGTGTCGGGGGAAGGGGTGTGCAGGGCGGGGGGTGAGGAGAAGATGGGACAACTGTAATAGCATAATCAATAAAATATATTTTAAAAAAAAGAAGAAAAAAAAGATGTATATGAGAACCTGTATATGGAGAGCCTGTCTCCATAGCAGAAGGGGAGCCCCTGTTTCACTGGGAGGGGTACAGTCCTGAGATGGCCAGATTTCCCAATGTTTCAAGGAAGTCAGAAATGCAGATTTTATGTGACATCTCTTAACAGTTAAATATTAACAGTTAGCCCTGGTTGGTGTGGCTCAGTGGATTGAGTGCCGGACTGTGAACCAAAAGGTCGCTGGTTCAATTCCCAGTCAGGGCACATGCCTGGGTTGTGGGCCAGGTCCCCAGTAGGGGGCACACAAAAGACAACCACACATCGATGTTTCCCTCTCTTTCTCCCTCCTTTCCCCTCCCTCTAAAAATAAATAAAGTCTTTAAAAAAAACTTTTTAAAAATGTTGGCAATTATTTTTTAACAATATTATGAACCCTGATGAGCAAAATAAAATGAAACTTTTGGCAAATTGCCTGAAGCCTGTGGATTATTCCCCCAGGATTCCAAGACTGGACATCCCAATTCTCTAAACTGATCTCTGATTTTTGCTACTGGAGGTTCTCTGCAAGCCAACCTGCCTGTGATTTCTCAAGTATTTATCCTCAACTCATGGATCTTTTCTCACTAAACCACTTTTCACCCAGTCTTTCTGGGTGAAATCCTGAATCTATAGCTCACTCTCTAACCTATGCCCCTGCTTCTGACTCCCATTTCCAACACTGCTGACCACTCCACCTGGAAATTCCACAGACATTCAGAATCCACATCAGCTTTCTAGCATCCTCAACCACTACCCTTTGCAAAACCAACACCTACTTGTTAATTTAAGATTCAGCTTCCCTCCAACCACGCTGCCCTCTTCTCTATCCTTCCATCAGAATTCGGGGTGCCTTGCTCTGTTTCTTCATAATATTTTGGTAATTATACCTTTTATAAAATATTATAACGATCTGTCTTTGTGAGCCAGCATAGGGTCTTGGGCCCAGGAATAGAAAACACCGGGTGGCCAGGAAGCCAAGACCGGCTGGCCAGAAGGAACAGTGGATAAGCTGACCACAAAAATGTCACCACCCCACCACTGCCTACTCAAAAACACAGAGGGAGCTGATTTTATGTTCCTTCTTTTTAAAATAATATTTTATTTAAAAAATATTTTTAATATTTTTAAAAATTAATGTTTTTTAAAAATTTTATTTATTTTTAGAGAGGGGCAAGGGAGAGAGAAGTAGAGGAAGAGAAACATCAATCAGTTGCCTCCTGCACACGCCCCAACCAGGGCCTGTGCCCTGACCAGGAATCAAACTGCAGGACCACCCTCCACCAACTGAGCCACTTCTAACTGCCTGCTTCCTTACAGATGGTGAAACTATGCCCCACATGCCCAGCTGGTCAAGGTTTGACAGCTGCACGACCTTCCTGAGGTGGTGGTAGTCAACTACACTACTGACTTGCTCCCACAGTGAAGGCATGAACGGAGTTACCAGGCAACACAGCTGGAAAAGGAAGTCACCCAAGCCTGAAATGGAAATTCCCCAAAACTGCCTTTTTTTAAAAAAAAAAACTGCTTTTTTATGCAGGACCTCTTTGTCTATGGCCTATAAAAGCAGCCAATCAGAGACAGCGCCCTCCTGGAGTCAATTCAGAAGACTTTCCTTTCCTCTGTACTGCCTCCCTCGTGTGCCAGCATTAGCTTAATAAAATTTGTCCAGAAATTTCTCTGCAAGTTCCCCCTGATTTCTCTCTTGGGGGACCCATGGACCCCAAACTCTGTTAACATTTGTGTCTGTCTTATTCCACTACAGTATGGCCTCTCTGTGGGCAGGGGCCATATCTCATTAGTCTCTGTATTATCAGCTTCTAGCCAAGCACTGGCATATAATAGGTTTCTAATACATGCTTGACAAATTAACAAACAAACAAGAGAAAGATGCATTAAAAAATTAAGTCACCCAATTTTCTATGACTACTGAACATTTTTAGTAATGAACTATGGACCTGACCCCTGAAAGTACGGTCTTCTGCCGAACACTTTTAATGTTTTGTTTTCATTTTATGGTGTCTTTGGTATATGACTAGTATTATTAACATAATATTTTAGTGTTTCATCAAAAATGTGATTCTCCCTTGTGGTTTTAAAAAACATTTGTTTTTCATGCTAAAGTGAAGCTTTATTTTGTCCAACAATAAAAAAAGAGTAAAATGTAATAAATGGAAATCAATGACCAAAGGTATGCCAAATACATGTATCATTAAGCAAAACATAGTAAGAACACATCTCTACTAATAAGTGTGAGATTAACTGAGCGAACTTACTACCATACAGAACAGAAAAATTAATTTCTTGGTCTTAAAATCTTGTTATGTAAAATGATAGTTAACAATGTAACAACAGAAGTTTCTCTCAAGCAAATGTAGAGCACAGTGATTTCAGCTTTCTGGGGGGAATTGTCATGCCCTAGCATGCTGTGGGAGGCAGTAAACTGACCTGAGCAGAGCAAGGATGATGGGCCAGGTGTAGAAGGTCACCAGGGCAGAAAGCCCCGGGTGCCTAACCATGGGAAAACAAGCACTTCGCCCCCATGGTGACATTTTCTCCCCTAGCATTTCTCTAGTCATGTGTTTAGAGCCCCTGATGTTTCATATCGCTGGTCTCAGGATTCAGATCCTCTCCTGGCATGTTGCTAGTCATGTGGGTTAGACCCCCTTTGAGGGAGAATGAACAAGGGAGCCAGAGAATGGCCCTTAGGCATAAGCCTCCTGGACAATGAGGTTTTGATCTGAATCGAATACTTCTAGGCCTCAGTTGTGCTTCAGCTCCAGGCCCAGAAAGGCAGCAAAACCAGGTAAGTAATGCCATGGCTGACATCAGGACCAGCTGCGCTGCCCTGGCACCAACCAATCAGTGGAGACAATGATCCTGAAAGGACACACCTGAAAAAAAAGTGACTATTCTAATGAATCCTCCCCTGGAAACTCCCCTAAAATCACCACCCTTAAAAGCCCAGAGCATTTTCCCCACAGGAGCACACCCTCCCCTTTCCTGCTGCCTTTACCCAACTCTCAGCTAAGCTCCAAGGGCCCTTCTTCTGCTTCTGTAACTTGTTTCTGAGCCTCTTTTCTTTTCTTTTCTTTCTTTCCTTCTTTCTTTTTTTCTTTTTCTTCCTTCCTTCCTTTCAACTTTTTATTGTTAACACTATTACAGATGTCCCTCCTGATCCCACTTCTGCTACTGCTCACCTCTGTGACTTTCTAAATAAACTTCCTTTTTTGGTTTGAGTCTTGGATCTGAATTCTTAGCCAGACCTCAAGCACCTAGGTTGCTGAACCAGGTCCCGTGTGATCACACTTGTCTAACACCTGGTGCTGTCAATAATGTGTTTGATTTTGTGGCATAGTTTAAAGAATTCTATTAGCTATATCCCTGGGGAGAGATTGTAGGAGGCGAGGCAGGATGAAAATTTTGAATTAACATCGGTTTTATTTTCATCCATGGTTAACATTGAGATAAAGTTCTCTTTTTTGACCAATAGGTGGCAGTATTGCTTTGGGGCAAACAATAAGAATGACACCTTAGAGATTGGGTCATGTTTTAGACTTCCACATGTTTTTTTAAAAATATTTTATTGTTGTTCTTTACAGTTGTCCCAATTTTCTCCCTTTGCCCTCCTCCGCCCAGCCAACCGCCCCCCCCCCCACCTCCGCTCCCACAGTCAATCCCCACCCTATTGTCCATATCCATGGCTCACTGATACATGTTTCTTGATCAGTCCCTTTCTCTTCCTTCTACCCTTATGCCCTTCTGCCCTCCCCTCTGGTTGCTGTCAGTCTGTTCCTTGTTTCCATGCCTCTGATTCTATTTTGCTCATTTGTTTGTTTTGTTCATTAGAGTCCTTTTACAGGTGAGATCATGTGGTATTTGTCTTTCACCACCTGGCTTATTTCACTTAGGATAATGCTCTCCAGTTCCACCCATGCTGTCGTGAAAGGTAGGGGTTCTTCTTTCTTTCTGCTGTGCAGTATTCCATTGTGTATATGTACCACAGTTTTTTTGATCCACTCATTCCACATGTTTTTATCTTCATTTCATTCTTAAATTCTAGGTCTCAGAGTGCCCCATACAAATAGCAATGGAATAAGCAAGGCACAAAGATGTATCTGAGAAAAATTGAAGAGGACTCACCAAATCATCCCTTCATTCAGAGCCTTGCTTTCTTTCTCTCCAGGAAGGCTTCTTTCCCATCAAGTAAACCTAGAGTGATGATTAAGGCAGAAAAATATACCCTGTGTTGCAAGCAGTAAATTTGCTTCTCTGAGAACCTCCAGGCTGGGTTACATCCAACTCACTAATAGCAATATTGTGATCTGGAAGATATTTGGTCTTTATCCATGGTTCCTAGCTTACAGCTCCCAAAGCCCTTGGAATTTCCTAAGCGTTGAGAGTGGTAAAAGCGGTTTTTATGTTAATGGTGATTTGTTTTTGACCCAGCCCAAGGGTTGTCAAGAGAACCTACCCTGTGATTAGATGTTTGAAATGTTTAGCCCCACCCCTCCTCAGGAGGTGAAAGGGACTGGAGATTGAGTTCCATTGCCAATGGCCACTTACTACATAGTCACTATGTTTTACACTTTATAGAATAGTGACTGTAATAAAGTCTCCATAAAAACCCAGGAGGGCAGCTCATTGGCCCTTTCTTTTGGAAGCTCTCTTCCACACGGGAGAACCAGAACACTTCCACCTGCCACCATGCTGGGCCCCAAGCTCCCTGAGGACAGAGTTCCTTTGTTTGGGACTTCACCCTGTGTATCTCTTCACTTGGCTGTTTAATATCCTTTTTAATAAATTAGTGATCAAATAAGTAATATGTTTCTCTGACTTCTGTGAGCCATTCTAGCAAATTAATCAAACCTAAAGTATTTGTGAGATGCTCTGAACTATAGCTGACTGGTCAGAAGTACAGATAACAGCCTGAACTTGCATTGGCATTGTGAGTTGAAGGAGGCTGTTGGAACCTCCAGTCTAGAGCTGGTTGGTCAGAGGCACAGGTTACTGGAGTCTGAAGTTTGGTGGCTGAGGTCAGGGCACAGAGGGGGTAGTCTTGTAGGAATGAACACTTAACCTGTGGAATATGACGCTATCTCCAGGTACATAGTGTCAAAATTGAGATGAAGTCTTGGACACCTTGCTGGTGTCCAAGAATTGTTTGTTGGTGTGGGGGAAACACACACCCCTAGTTTGGGACTGGGTCTTGGAACCCTTTTCATTCCTCAGCCTGGTAAGAATATAGTCTGGGAAAGTGTCCCACTGGTGGTAATTCCGGAAGAAACAAGAGTGCGGCGTGAATGGGGGAAGCAAAAGAGAACAAGGAAGTATGTGACCCTGAAGCAAATGCTTACTTAGTCTGAGAGATCAGAGGCTTAAAGAAAAGGATGGATTAAAGCCTAAAAAGAAAGAAAAGAATGATCCCAGTGCACTCAAGGAAAGAGAAGTTCCCCAATACCCTTCCTGGTTTTATTCCTCCAATATAACACACAGCTGGGCCCGGCTGACCACATCCTGGTTGATACCGACTTTATCAGGTTTCCCAGTAAGGCTAAGCTGGACTTAGTGCAGTCAGTGATGGGCTGTGTCTGTGCCAGGTGCCTCCCTGGTATAACTGACTGTGCAATGTCTGAAGCTGAGAGATTGGGGCAGAAGCATCAAGTGGCTCTAAGGATCGCCAAGGAGTGAAACTTAAACGATTACCATGCACCATGCGCACATGAAGGAACCTACGCGGACGACTGCTTCGTACAGAGAGTAACTCAGCACAAGTGTTACGTTGTGGCCACAGTTGACCGAGACCTGAAACCAAGAACCAGGGAGACCCCTGGAGTTCCCGTCAGGTACATTTCTCACCAGAGGTGCAACACGGAGCAGATGCCACATGGTGATAGAGCCCCTCGGTTCTAATACTTAAAAGACAAAGTCCTCTGCTTTCCTTCAACCAGCTTTCTCTGTTGCCAGTTTATTAAACATGCTGCAGGATGAGTTACTGCTCCACCCCCCCCCCCCATTTGCTCTGTTATGAGCTGAGTGTGCTTAAATACACTCACTTTTGGATGTTGTTTTGAAAATTTAAAAAACAGAATCCAGTCTGAAGATGTATTCACATAAGTCTCTTTTTTCTCATATAAAATATTCTTATTTATTTATTTATTTATTTTTTATTGTTGTTCAAGTACAGTTGTGTCCATTTGCCCGCCACCATTTCCCCCCGCCCCACCCATTCCACTGCTGGGATGATTCCATAAATCTCTTTGGCACATTGATGGCTGGGATAGGACTGGAGTCAGGAATACCAATTTTTTGGTGCTCTCTTAATTTTGGGGGTGGGTGTTATTTTTTTATTGATGTATAGTATTATATTCGATTTAGGTGTACAACATAATTTGATATTTGCATACATTATGAAACAATGTTTCTAAATTTATGCATGTACATGCACCCATGTCACACTGATTAATGTATAGAACAGTTCTAGCACCTCTGAAGATTCTCTATGCTCCCTTAATTATTAAAATTAGGAAAATATTTTATTTCTCAAAGAGCATGAATAAAACAAAAACAAAGAAAAACCTCATGAGGCAAAAGAGTTGGGAAGAGGGCTTGCTGTCCTTTATGCATAGATCTGGGTCTGTGCATAGCCTTGAATGGGAACTCTGTGGTAGATGCTTTTTGGAAGACATACTCAAGCCAAGGATGGGATGGAAAACACAAGTCACAGTGAGGGTGCGGAGCCCCTGGAGTTTTGTCTCACAGTGGGGGGTTACAAGTAGACACAGTCACTTGGGAAAACTGGAACTATCTGCATGTGTGTACCCTGTGACCCAACGATTCTAATCCTGCATACATATGCAACAGAAATATATGCATGCTTTCACCAAAAAAAAAAAAACCAACTAAAATATTCAAAGAAGCAAATGGCCTGTCAACAATAGAACTGATAACTATTAATAGATTGTGGTACGTCTACACAGTGGAATACTATACAGCCACAAGAATGAATCATCTGCACATACATATAACAATATAGATGAATCTCACAAATAATATTAGGGGAAAGGAGATACATACAAAGAGTGCACAAGTCACGATTCCACTTTCAAAAAGTTCAAAATCAACCCTGAAGTCTGGATTGTAGTTCCCCTTGAGTAGGAGTAGCGATGAGAGAAAGGATTTCTAGGATGCTGGTAATGATCTGACCTTGGTTACACAAGTGCGTTCAGTTTGTAAAACTTGCCAACCTGTACACTTACATTAGGTAAGTATGTAAGGAAGTATATGTAGATTACTCTTCAATTAAAGTTAAAAAATTAAAGTAGCCAAATGTAGATAAAAGTCACCTCCACCTGTAATGACAGTGCAACTAGATGAAGGAATCCCATTGTAATTAGACCCTCCACAATGGGCAGGCCTTCCTAGGAAGAGACGGAGAGTGGTCATTCCATAAAAAAAGGAATGGTATCAGCAAAAGCATGGAGGTTAGAAAGAATAAGGACTATTTGAAAAATGATAAAATTAGTCAAAGAATAAGGTTGGTTCAAGAAAGGAGGAAAAAGATCTCAAAACTAGACTGAAGGAGTCTAAAGAATTTGGTCTTTATTCATTAGGCAATGTGAAATAGTGAAGTTTTTATCTTTTGGTTTTTTAAGTGAAAAGCAAAATGGTCAGATCTGCACATTGGGAAGATCAATGTGTGGGACACAGTGGAGAAAGGAGAGACTATGATTAGGTGGAGGTAGCGAACAAGAGTACAAGGTCCCCTGTGACATGGACCCTGCCCACCCACCTCTTTAACCTAGTCCCTCGCTGAATCCCATCTGGCTACAAGCCAGTTATCCAACCAAACCAAGCCCTCCCAGCTTTGCACTGGGGCTCCATCCCTTTGAACAATCTTTTCTCCACCCCCTCACGAGGCACACACTGGAAAAGAGCCATCTCCCCTCCCAGAAGCACCCCTAGGAGCTTTTCTTAAAATAAATCAAAGCCTACAAGTGAGAAACTTGTCTTCATGATGAAAAGTGTGTATATAAATCAAATAAAGAACATAAAGTACAAATCGTTTCTATGGTCAAATTACCTGCAAACTGAGGGAAAAAATATATTCATTTTTTAACATTAGTTTACAAACAACACTTCACTCCATAGTTTCTCAACACTCCTGAGCCATTTTCAGTGGCTTCACTGGGGTCTCGATAACCACAGAAACCTGTGACAGTGTCTACAGTAAAAACCACCAGGCATGCCCCCAGAAAACAGCCACAGCCCAACTGTGTTTTGGCCTCCCCTTGCCACACACCCAACCAGAAAGATTCTCCCTGGTTATTGGCAAAGAATTTAAAATGGAATATTGCATTACTGAATTGATTTTTATAGGCTCAAATTGCAAAATGCTTGATGAAAATGTCTAAGGGCAAAGGAGAGTCATCTGGATGTTTTCCAATGTTGAAAACGAAATAGGAAACTCAAGTGATTCACACTGTGTTCACCTACACAAACACACCATTAGCATTAAGTGCAGTCCTCTATAAATGTAAACAGAGGCCGAGGTGACACACACTCCAGGCAGTGGCAAATAAGAGGCACAAATATTTGTAGAAGAGAAAGGTGCCACAACCCAACCCTGGTGAGGAGGAAGAATGGACGTCAGCTGAGGCATCTGGGAGCCGGTGGGGCAGCAGTGAGCTGATGGAGAGGCCCAGGGCTTGATGATGGGAAAAGGCCTTTACTGAAGAGCGGTGTTTTAAACTCTCAAAAACACTGATGCTCAGCCCTGACCCTCAGATTTAATTAGTTAGGGAGGGTCCCAGGTGTGGGGATGTTCCAGGAGATTCAAAGGTATAGCAAAGGCTAAGCTCCACTGAAAGAGCAGGGAGGTGAGGGAATGGTGTCTGTGGGGTGAGTTCAGGTTGTATCACTTCCCTGGTGGAAACTCATTCTCTGTTACCTCACAGCACTCCACTCCCTTCTTCTCTAGCTCACCCCACCCCACTCCACCCACACACACTCACCCTACACACTCTACCTGCAGTCTGATGTCTCCCAAGTCAGGTCCCCTGGAAGACTCGGTCTTTTCTTTCCCCAACCCCCAATGCTCACCCCAGCACAACTCTCTCAATCAATCACCAGGCTCTGTCTATTCTGTATCTTAATTAACTCTCAGACCTGCCCTCTGCTTCCCATCTCCATAGCTGCTACCTTACTCTGAGCCTTTGCTCAACAAATATTTATTGCGTGCTCATCCCCCTTTAGGTACAGGGTATAGACTGTATTGGCAAATAAAACAGACATAGTCCCCACCCTGAGAGGCTGACAGTCTAATGGGGGAAAGTCCATAAATAAGTCATGAACAAGTAAGTTTAAGTGTATACATGTAAGCACTAAGAAGCAAACAGCAGAGTGCAATGCAAGAATAGGAAGGGGAGGCAGAGGGAATCTGATTAGATAGGGAGGGAAGTCCAAGAGGGTCACATAATTTCCTTCAAAACTCTCAGTCTCATTCCCCTCTTCATGACCCGGCTCCCACCCACCAACCCAGGATCCCACACCCTGAGGCTCTGACGACACCTGGGCTCTAGCATCTGCAGGATATCCACAACCCTTTAAACCCACTGTATACACACCTGCCCTGCCTGGAATGCCCTTTCCACGTCCTCCCTCTGGCTAATACCCATTTATCTTTCAGAATACATCTTATGTCGATTCCTCTGATTGGCCTCACTGGACCCTCCCTGCCTGGAGGGGGCTGTCACTTTTACAAGGATCAGGGCACTCCAGATTTATAGGAAGCACAGCCTCTCTGCTCTGTGATGTGACTAGTTTTCCTGGTCTGCTCCTCTGATTTGAAGGTTCTTCTGGACAAGGATTGTATCTTGTTCTTCTCTATTTCCCATGCCTGGCACAGTGCTTGGCACATTAACACACAGCAAGTTTGACCATATGTCTGGAAGGTCCTCTGAATGCTTTTGGCCTCTTAGCTGGTCCTGCTAGGTCTTAAAGGAATATAGGGTGACTGACTGACTGTCCTTGTTTGCTCTTAAGTACTGAAGCCAGGAGTTAAAGCCATCTTCTATCTTCAAAGGCCATGTGTTTTCTGTATAATGATGTCAAATCTTCTCTACACTGTTTTTAAAGTAATTGACACTAAGCTGCATAGGTAACAAATACATGATTACATTCAAAATTTTTAAAAAATACTTTATTTATTTATTTTTAGAGAGAGGGGAAGGCAGGAGAAAGAGAGGGAGAGAAACATCAACGTATGGTTGCCTCTCAGACACCCCCCTACTGGGGACCTGGCCAGCAACCCAGGCACCCGTCCTGACTGGGAATTCAACCGGTGACCCTCCTGTTCGCAGGCTGACACTCAATTCACTAAGCTACACCAGCTGGGGCTAGAAATTTTTGAAAAATACAGAGAAACAATAAGGAAAGGTTGTAACCAGGCTTAACCACATGTGTGTAGGTATTGTAGGTATTGTTCTCTCTCTAGGTCCAGTACTGTGACTGCTATCATTCATGCATAAGAGACTAATCCTTGCTCGGATTTCAAAAACTGGGGTTCAAACAGAGTTAGTTTTTTGTTGGTTTGTTTGTTTGTTTTAATACTTCACCAATTTCTTAAAACAGCACATGTTGCTTTCATTTTGGACCATGTATTCTACACCTTTAGTTTCCCCTCATGTTTTCCAACTGCTCTATGATGGACCAGTCCAATTCCCATCTGGGGTCCTCTGTCATCCTGCTCTGAGGCCGCTGCCCAGCAACCATGCTGGGACTTCTGCGCTTCCTGTGCTCCCTGCCTTCCTCTTTCTTAGATTGCTCTTTCTTACTCAATCCTCAAGTAACTTTTTTAAAAAAGGTGTGTCAAAGAAAAAAATCTGATCCTTAACTATTCAAAAATGCCTTTTCTTTCCTTTAAACTCAATTAATAGTTTGGCTAAGCACAACAGCAGTCTGGATTTAACATGATCTTACCCAGAACTTTGAAAGCCTTACTCTGTATTATCTCATGACACTGATAAGAAGTTTGATGCATTTAATGGTAATCATCCTTTGCAAATCTTGTGTTCTCTCTCTCCCTCTCTCCTCTCTCTCTTCTCTCTCTCTCTCTCATCTTAGGTTTTAAGGTGTGTGAGCTGTGTTCATGTGTGTAATTGCTATTCAAAAGGGAATGTATTATCTTACTGAGGTAGGCAGAATAATGCTCCCTGCCCCCAAAGAAGTCCTGCCCCAGTGCTGAGAACCTGTTGTGAATTTGTTCTTTTGCAGAGCAAAGGGGATTTGCAGGCATGATTAAGGTTACTGACCTAGAGATGGAAGTTATCCTGGATTATTTGGGTGGGCCCAATCTAATCACATGAGTTCTTAAATGTGGAGAGCCTTTTCTGAGTGAGCCAGAGCTGAGACAGAAGAAGAAAGAGCCCGAAGGTGTGAAAGGGACTGGGGCTGTCATTGCTAGCTTTCAGATGGAGGGAAGAGACCAGGAGACAAAGATGGCAGGTGGACTCTAGGAGCTAGATCTACCCTCAGCTGCCAGCCAGGAAGCCAATGAGGACCTCAGATTTACATCTTTGTGGAACCAAATCTGCCAACAATGGGAATAAACTGGAAATGGATTCTCCCTGGAGTCTTCAGAAAGGGACACAGCCCCGATGGCACTTGGATTTCATTCACTGAAACCCACACTAGATTGTGCCCTACAGAGTTTCAGCTAATACATTGCTCTGCGCGTGCGTGGTTTAAATGTGTGTTGTTTAAAGCCACTAGAGTTTGTAGTAATTTATTACAGCAGCAACAGCAAACCAACACATTTATATTTTGACAAATGCTGCCAAAATTTCATCCCCCAAAGCTGAATTTATTTATAATTAGATCAATAGTTGTTGAGAAAACGTCTCAAAGCCTTCACTTACATAGGATATTTTCACTATCTTAATTTTTCCAAGCTGATCCTGAAAAATATTTCATTTTTGTTTTCACTTATAGTTCTCTAATTTTTTAATCAAGGTTGAGCATCTTATTTTATATATTTGTTAAACATGCTTTATTTTGTTTGGAATTGCCTTGTCTTTTTTTTATCTTTAGATTTCTAAAGTTTCAGACTGTTATATAAAATGTATCCTGTTAGGTACTTGTTAGACACTTTTAATTTAATAATTTGTATCTCCTTCCTGCCCTGGAAACTCCGTTGCATATGAAACCATGTGGCAGAATTTGCTGGTTGTTTAACTCCCTATCAATACCCTCCTCCTTAGTAACAGTATCCTCATCTTTATCTGATCAGATTGCTGCCCAAAATAAATGTTCTCTTTTTCCTTGCAGCTAGGTTTGTCAAAAGAGATGTAAACATAATTATGAGAAAGCCACTTAAAGATAGTTGCCACAGCTTGGAAAGCCTTTTCTCTTTTTCTGGCCTGGCTTCAGACATAATGGCTACAGTTACAGCAGCCCTCTTGGGCTATGAGGTGGCCTTGAGGATGGAAACCATTTACTAGATGATGGCATGGGAAGGTAACTGCCTGGTGTTCCCGGTGCCTCGCTGAAGTCATCAAAATGCCTCAGAACTATTTCTTTTATGTGAGTGAGAAACTTCAATCTTGTCGATCTCTTATTCCTTTATGGTTTTCTGTTGTATGATGCAGGCAAATCTGATGCTAATAAAAAATTCTAGCACTGGTCTGCTATGTCTTTTATCTTTCCCATCTCTCTCTCTTTGTTCTATTTTCTCCGTGAGTTTCTTCATTTCATCTTTAAACCTCTCTAGTTTTTTATTTTTTCCAGTTACAATTTTATTTTCCAAAAGTTCTTTCTTTTTCACAACACAGAGTTTGTTGTTTTATACATGCCATAGCTTTTTATATCTCAGAAGCTACTAATTGGAAAGTCCTACTTTGAAGTATACTTCTGTTCTGTGACTTGTTTCTTTCCTTTTTTTTCCTTCTATTGGTTTATGTTGGGTTTTCCTTTTCATGTTGGAGACTTTCAACTGATATCTATCAGTCCTTGGCTGCTGTTCACATTGAGAATGAGACAATAATGAGACAAATTAACATCATATGCCTCCTGATAAGATGCACATGTGGCATTCTCCAAAAGTGCACAACCTGAATTGAATAATGTAGAAACATTAGACAAATCCAAACAGAGTCACATTCTATAAAGTAATTAAAGTGTAGTCTGAAATGTCAATATCATGAAACACCAAGACTAAGGGACAGATCCCATTACAAGAGATAAAAAGAGACAAGGCAACCAAATGTAACATGGTCTAGAAATTCTTTTTGCTAAAAAGAACATTTAAAAAACACTTGGCAAAATATGAATAAGATATACAATTAGATGCTAATACTATATCAGTATTAATGTCCTGATTTTGATAATGTTTCTGTACTTGTGTAAGAGAATGTTAAAGAGACACACTTGAAGTACTTAAGTGTAATGGGACATCATGTCTATAACTGACTCTGAAATGGTTAGGAGAAAATAAAATACATGTATATGTATTATCTACCTGTTTGTCAAGAAAGAGAGAGAGAAATAAAGTAAACATGGCAGGAACCTGGGTATAGCATATATGGGAATTCTTTGTGCCTTTCCTCCAACATTAACGTAAATCTAAAATTGTGCCAAAATAAACACGGTTTGTTTTGTTTATTGAAGAATATGGCAATAGAGGGGCTCCTTGGCAACTGCAGGCACACGGGCTGGGTAATGGCAGGCGTCGGCAGAGCTCCGGCTGACAGGAAACCAGCTGCAACTCTGGGAAGCTTACATGCCAAAATATGTGCCAAATCCCTGGGGGTATTTCCTCTACTCGTCTGCTCTAGTTTTTCCCAGGTAGTATCTTCAGATTGTTTAAACCTTCCAGTTTTGGGGCCTGGGGTAAGTGGCTGTGTACGGACCCTCTCAGTGCAGTCCCTCAGTCCCATCCCCGTTGTGCCTACTGTGTCAGAATCCAGAATGTGCGTGGGGCTCTGCCTGCCACGTCATGGTATGTTCTCAGCCACGGCTTCCGCTCTCTGCATCAGTGCACACTCAATAATTTGTTCTGCCTCTTCCAGAAATGTGTTGAAACATCTTTTCTACCAAAGACCCCTCCCATTATTTTCGCTGTGTTATTTTAGTTTTCATTCTTTATACATTTTTATTCCTAAGCATGTGCTTAATCAGCCATCTTAAACCAGAATTCTTTAGACAATACAATGTTCATTTTAACCTGTAACTTATTATTCAAGGAATACATCCTTTTTCTACTTTTCTGTTGCATAGCTGTGAATCCTTAGGTTTTCAACATTCCATATTGTCATAAGCCTTCTCAGATCGCTATAGATTACCATGAATTTTCAGCCCTTGGTATTTTTTTCATACGATTTATTTGGTCACTTTGTCAAGTTATATTATTTAATCAGTTAATGTGCATCATCTTCTATAGCTTCACTTTATAGAATTGGCTTCTAAGGCCAAACTCAACAAACAGTTTTTGTTTGCTTTTAAACCTTTCCCTGAGGATATATTGATGTGAGAGAGAAACATTGACTGGTCCCTCCCCTATATATCCCGATGGGGATTGAACCTACAAACTATTTTGGTGTTCCAGACTGCGCTCCAACCAAGTGAGCCATTGGTCAGGGCCAATTTTTTTTTTTTTTTTTTTTTTTTTTTTTTTTTACTTTATCTGAAGTAACGATATGCCCAGGAGAACAGTACAGCCAAGCACATCACATGCCGCCTCTCCTTCTCCCAGCCATGGCCAGGTTTCTGCCCCAAATGGGCAGCTGATCCATTGGCTGATCAGAGACGTTTAATTGATGTGGCTGGACTAGCACAGTTGATCTGGACCAATCAGATTTCTGCCGCTGTGAGTTCAGACTATAAAACCCAAAGACTGTTACGGGTCATGTCAGCTCAGTGGCTGAGGTAGCCATTTCCAAGATGAGGAGGAAGCAAATGAAACTGATCTTTAGAGAGATGAAAATGGTACCATAGGTGAAAAGAAGCTGAGATTAAGTGAGGAGAGAATTTATCTTGGCTCTGTACAGCTTTCTAGTTCGTGTGAGGCCCAAATGCACAGAATTCTGTGAAATATCAGTATCACTGAACTACATTTTCCTTTGTGATAACTAAGCTAGTTTGAGTGGGTATCTATTTCTGCAACCAAAAATAGAAAAATCCTTAGCTTTAGTATGTTAACTCCTGAATTTTGTTTTTTTAAACAGAAATAACTCTTTATTAAAAAGGCTATTCATGAAAATTAACATCTATATCAATCAGTACACAATTAAAATGTCAGAGAATTAGAGGCTGCCTTTTAAAAAAAATATCCTGACAGAATGTAGAGTCCTCCTCGCTAATCCTTGACTGTTTTTAGTCACTTTAATCTAATCCAACCACTCGAGTAAAAACTTCTGAGGAAACTCAGTTTTGTTGTTTCAAGAGTCAAGTTCTCCCATAGGAGTTCCTGCCAACAACTGATTAAGGAAACCCAGTGCTTTCTCTGCTTCCTCCGTTTGTCCTTTTCATCTTTCTCCAGAAGCACTAGGAGAAAGGCCCGATGCTTCCAATCTGTATCCATGTTTGCTCTGGGGAAATTGTCTTAGTGCAGGCCTGTCCTTTCTACGCCTCCTGGCCCGGGAAGCTAGAGTTTCTTCTTGTTTTTATATCACATATAACATGGGTTTTGGAAAGAACGTACAGCATTATAAGAATATCCAAACAGAATAAAATTATTTAAACACACTTAAATCCTAATTTTGAAAGACTTATCAAAAATTTTCACAATAGTCTGCCAAAGTGAGTTCCCAAATACAGGGACTAGGTCTCCTAATTCCTTTCTAAATTACCTCCAAAAAGGAAAAGAAAACAGAGTCAGAGACCTGTAACTTTCAACCGCCCAATGAATGCCGTTGAATTGAATCATTTCAATTACTAGAAGAAAATTTTATTAAACTTATGTGCCAAGTTTCAAAACAAATATTTTTAAAGCGGAGTTAGAAAGTGGCATTAAAATTTTTGAGTTGCAAAAGTCAGCAATTAAGAGTAATTTTTCAAAATAAGCATTGCGCATCTCCTGTGAATAAGCAGTTTATTTTGGCAACTGCAGAAGCTTGTCCTGGGTGGATTCATAACGATCCCAGAACATTGCTGCTCCCTTCCAGACCGGTGAGAGATTTAGCTCTGATTCAGCTAACTAACTTATTGTTAACCCTAACATAAATGTTTCAGATAATCTTCAAACAACAATTAAAAGACAATTATGAAAGTATGACAAAGCTGGAAAAATAAACTACCCAGAGTTCCATCATCTAAATATACTCACTCTTAATATAATATATTCTTCTAGTTACTTTCTTCTCAAATAACAAAAAAAAAAAATGTTAATTGCTTTTTGCATTGGATAATAAGCTAATGTGCATGGAATGCTGAGTATGAGCTAAACTTTAATGTACCATTTGTCCATGAATTCTTCCACACTGCCTTTTGCAGTCTAGGTCAAGTTTGTCTTGCTGAAGAAAACACTTTGGCCCGGATCACAGAATGTTTATGTGTGTGTGTGTGTTGAAGAAGGGGTGGGGAAGCATTGCTTCTCAAAAAGCCAAAACTGCTTCTCAAATTTGACTGTGCATCAGAGCCATCTATAACTTGTTGAAATATAAAGTAGGCATTTTTAACAAGCTCCCAGGTGAGGCAGAAGTTGTTAGTCCATGAACATACTTAGTAGTGAGATCCTAACATAACCTGGAACATAAGAGAATTGATGCAAGAAAATTTTGCCCTTACACATCGCTCTACTATTAAGCCATTGCCACATCCCTGACCCATTTCTGGGAAAACAAGAGACAATTTCTCATACCTGGAAAGATTCCCACAGGCTGAGGGTGGAGTAAGAACTTATTATTGAAATGCAAGTGAAAATATTGAGCAACCCTAGTGAGTCTCTCCTCTGCACAGGAAGCCTTGCAGAGTTCACAAAGGATCTGTTCATCTCTTCTCTTTTGGTAGTAACGTACATGGTACCTGGCAACAAGTTTTCTTAGGATATTTCCCAACCTCCCCAGCAGCTGCATGTGGCCATGTTACCAACTTTCAGTCAATGACATCTAAGCAGAAGTATGTACAAGCCATGTTTTAAAGGATGGCAATTAAACTAAGATATTTTATTTGTCCTAGTTAGGATAAGCTACAACCCAGGTGCAGTCAGCTAAAATTTTAAGGGAAAGGGCACACTCCAGAGACTAAAGTTCCAATAGAAAAAAACCCATATCCTAGACATGACTGAGTATTTTTGTCTCCAATATCTGGATCAACACCAGACTCGTTGCTAATGTTCTCAGTGAGCATCAGAAATGGGATTTAAGGGTAAAATTAGATGCTAATTAAAGATATGTAAGAGATGAGGTTGGCTGAAATCACTCAGAGACATCCCCCCCCCCACCCCTTGCACCAACACAGTAAGAGAATGCAGTGAGGTTTGCAGCCTGCACCTTTAGGGGTAATGCCTGAGACTCGATCCCTAAAGGATCCTGGCTCAAGCTTTTGGTTTTAGGCTGATTGACATCGCGGATAACAGATTCCTGCTCCTGACATGTTGCTGTCCCTGCCTCAGTTGAAACTTCCACTCCAGGTGAGATTGGAGATCAGGGAAGACTGCAATTGGGATTTCAGTGAATTGAAAGAACGAAAAACAGAAACTATTCTTATGCTTACTTATAAATAAATGTCTGTTAACAAATGTCTACTTTTGAGGCGGAATTTGTTCTGAGACTTGTTTTTCATTTCACCTGGTAGCAAAGTTGAGGAAGACCTCACATCTACCGTTCTTTACCGAAAAGACGCGGAGAATTGGGCAAGATTCAATTGTCTCGTGCTCTCTCACAGCAAAGAGCAAGAGGGACAGGAAGAGCTGGACTTCCCGAAGGCCGTCGAGCCACCACAGAGCACTGGACCTCCCACTTCCAGACGTGACTCTCTGTCAGAGAGAACTACACTTCCAGGCTGTGTCAGATGCTTTCTTCTTACTTCTCTGTGAGACACAGCAGAACTTACCCCGACAGTCCTGCTGTGTGCCCTGGGCACCACCACAGGAAAATGGAATCCTCCCCCGCCCCCCATGTGCTTGCTCTCTTCTCTGTTTAGGATTCCCTCCACCACCCTGACCCTCTACTTTCAGATACTCTGCACTCCCCTTCAGTCCCTTCTGAGAGGGATCAGAAATCATTTACTTTCCCCAGGGCACCTGCGGCCTTGCTGCCTTGATGAAGACTAAATCAGTCCCCTTCATTTTTTGGAGGAAAAGAGTTTTTCATCTTCACTATTTTCCAATGATAACTAGATCACAAGCCAGGCATTTTGCCCTTAACCTCCACATTTTAACACATATGACTTTAAAAATAAAAATGATCAATTTTGCAGGATCAACTATAACCCAAAGCCAAGGGTGTCCAACCTATGGTCCCTGGGCTGCATGTGGCTCAGGATGGTTATGAATGTGGCCCAACACAAAATCGTAAATTTACTTAAAACATTATGAGACTCTGTGTGCGTGTGTGTGTGTGTGTGTGTGTGACTTCGTGTCACAATGTATTTAATGCGTGGCCCAAGACAACTCTTCTTCCAGTGTGGCCCAGAGATGCCAAAAAGTTGGACATCCCTGTGACATGGTATAAAATCTCTTTCCATTTTTTCAGTTATTTTCTTTCTCTTACCTTTTGCATTCATTTCACTGATTTTTTTTTTAAAGTAAAAACTTTAAAAAACTTTTTAAAGTTTTCAGGATTACAAATGTCTCGAGGCCACATAATAATCAAGACTACATGACACGGCCTGGCCAGTTAGAATGCCTTCTGGGTGTATTACCTTCCTTTGTCCTATCTCCATGTTTCCTTTCCCACTTCAACAAAACAGAAAAGAAACTAAATAAAGGGCTTCACACACCTAAGACATCTGTACCGTAATTCAGATTCTCTGGAGATTTCCTCTTCATGCAAAGTCCAGTCCATGATGAGAGCCATAGAGCAGGGTGATTAAGCACATGTTCCAGAGTCAAGCTGAGCTCACATCCTGGCACTAGCTATAATATATACTCTTAGGCAAATAACTTCACCAATATGTGCCTCAGTTTCCTCATCTAAAAATGGGAATAATAATAATGTCTACCTCATAAGGCTCTGTAAGGATTAAACAAGGCAATCAATTTAAAGAGCTTAGTATAGTAGTTGGCATGTAGCAAGCACTTATAGCATCTATTTACTCAACACATAATTATTCAATGCTTGCTACACACAAAGGACTGGTTAACATTGTAGCAAATTGAAAATTGATACAGACTGGGTTCCTACCCTTCAAAGGAATTTGCAGTCCAGTGGGAACGATAAATAAAACCTACAAAGTGGATAGCTATATTAGAAATTGATATATGTTAAGACATTCAGATAAATTATTTATTACAACATGTTAAAAAATAACAAATTCTTTGTTATTCCTGCAGTTGGGTCTAATTCCCTCCACCTTGAATGTGGGTTGGCCTTACTGACTTGCCTAAGTAGCAATGTGACAGCAGTGATGTTCTAGGACTTCTGCCCAGGTCTCTTGGAATGTTTGCTTGGAGGGAAGCCAGCCGTCATGTAAGATGTCCAACTATCTGGGACCACCGTGCTGAAAAGAAGCCCAAGATATCAGTCTGGTGAATCTGCAGAGACAGAGTACTAGACCTGGCTATTCTAGCGATCCCAGCCCAGGAATCAGACGTGAGTGAAGAAGCTGACCTGGCAGTAGCTTGACAGCCCCAGGAAATGCAATGTGGGGAAGAACTGAGAACCCAACTAACAGCCGGAACCTATGGCCTCAGGTAAGTCATCGTAGCCAACTAACTTGATATGACAAGCCATTTAAACTGTCCTTGATACAGATTACTTATTTCAAATGGGGTGATGATACTTGTCTTTCGTGTGTCTCTAAGCATGCTGCAATGAAAACAAGTACTGTGTGTGCAAAAAAGAGCCAGGCCTGACCGTGCTGCCCCTAGAAAGGGCTCCTTGAAAGATTGGCCCTTGGCTGGCATCTGAAAGCTCGGCAGCTACACAGTTCCCTACACCAATATAAATCTATCCCTAAGTGACGAGAGTGGCTCACTATGGCCAGACTGTTGGTGCAAACGGTATGGTTTATGCTGAACACCTGCCTTCCTTCTGGGACTCTGGGGTTCTGATGTGAGATAGGCAGAGGGTGTCTATTTGAACAGCCCTCGATAAAAACCTGGGGCGCCAAGTTGCTGATGAGCCATCCCGGCAGACAGCACTTTGCATGTGATGTCCCAGCTGACCGCTGAAGTAACAAAGCCGCTCCACGGTGAGAGGACTCTTAGAAGCTGCCAGCTGGTTCCCTCCAACTTCGCCTCATGCACCTTTTCCTTCTTCCGATCTTGTCATGGTAAAAAAGTCTTAGCCGTGACTAAAAGGGGAAAAAAGCTCAGCTCTGAGACCTTCTGGCAAATCACTGGGCTTGGGGGTCATTTTGGGGATCCCTAATAATTGCATTTTAAAAATTGTGAGAGAACTCCTAGAGAGTTCTTCAACTTTCTTTTCATAAAAGAAGGAATCCCTCCTAACTTTCTCATGCTCTCTTTCTCTTCTCCCCTTTTCCCAGGGTGTGCATGTTGAACTTCCTTCTCACCCAAGTCCAAGGCGGCACACAGACATGAACACACTATTGGAGACGACACTTTTAGTTCTTCAGCCCCAGAGAAGAAGCTGCCTAAGTGCAAACACAACAGCGCTTTCCTGTATTTCGTTTTTTTTATCCAAGTCTGTTTCTCTTGGGTGGAAGTAGCGTAAAACTTTTTGTCTCACTGGGCTGAAGGTATCATTGACATTTCTTTCTGAAGAAATTTCCCAGAGACTAAATACCCAGAGGCTAAACTGGTGTTAAAAAGTATTTTCTTTGCAATTACATAGCAAGACTTCATAAATTTATGGCTAGTCCCTAAAGACCTGGCACCACAACATCAGCAGGAATTTATACCTGGCACATAAAATGTACGCAGCATGTCCTGCTGTGCAGCATACCCACCTCACATTGTGTGGTGTGCATGGCTCTTTTCAGAGGGTCTCCTGATAAACTGTGTGATTATATTTTGACATGGCAGAATATCATTTTTTTTAATTCCAGAGAATGACAAGAACTTATTCACCGTGATAAGCAAAGCCCTTGGATTTGGCTCTAGAAATCAACAAAGCACAGTATATTTTAAGAATTCACACAATAAGCCAGTAAATGACTGAATATGTGTGCTAAGCACTTTAAATATTACGTGGTAAGCACTATAAATCATGTTATAGACAGCAGACTGAGAGCTAGGAGACCAAGTTCTAACCTAGTCTATGTTCTAAAGATATGACCTTGAAAAATAATTTTTCCTCACTTGACCTCTATCACACCAGCTGTAAAAAAGGAGTCGTTGGAGGGGGGAGTTCAAGCGAAGTAGTCTTTCTATCTCATTCTACAGTTCAGTGATGACATGAAGTAAGGGGTAGGTGCCAAGTGAGAGGACACAAATGCATTTTGCAGGAGGGAGAGGTTCCTGGGGGCTAACATGGGAACTTTCAATTGGCCAGAAAAGAATGAGGCACCCCCCTTGCGGGAGGAGCCTGATCCACTCTCAAGGATGTTAGGGAAGTTTCAATATGAAATAATGATGATAATACTAGCTAACCAATTCAGTATTTGTATACTTAGGTCATATGTATTATCTCATTTAATTTCCATAAAAAACTCTAGTTATTATTATTCCTGTTTACAGAGGAGAAAACAGAGGCTTTGAAAAATTAAGAAGTTTCATTAGGTCACAGAGCCAGTGGTAGAATTCAGATGTGAACCTAAGCAATCTGACACCCTTGAGGACTGCCTCTAATTGCTGTTACGTCAGTCACGTGTGAAAGTCAGCAATAAAATTCTCTGCAGGAGCACTGTAGTTTAGATGCAATTGACTGGAAAACCAGCATAAAAGGAAAATGATAGGCCACCATCAAGTAGAAGAATGACAGTTACCTTTCATGCAGTACCATTTGCGTGCTTTTCATTTATTAACTCTAACTTTCGCAGACATTTTTGTGTTGCTGTTTTAAATGCCATTTTACAGTTAAGAAAACTGGGTTCAGCAAGTTCAACCTGGAATAGGTAGAGTGTCATTAGGTGGGAGGGTGAGGGTTCAGTCCTGAGTTTGTCTAATATCAAAAGTGCTTTTTATTCCACTATGCCATGCTGGCTTCTTGGCAAGAAAAAAACTACTTGCAAATATTAAAAACAGCTGTATCCTACTGTAACTTTCATTTATATGAAATTCTAGAACAGGGAAAATGAGCCTATAGAGACAGAAAGGAGACCAGAGTTGCTTGGGGCAGGGGAAAGGAGGGGATTGACTGCAAAGGGACACAAGGACATTTTTGGAGTGACGACAAGATTTTGTATCTTGATTACGGTGTTGACTATATTTGCCAAAACTCATTGAGCTGTACACTTAAATAAGTGCACTTATTATATGCAAATTATACAGCAATAGAGTTGATTTTTTAAAAACTCAGCTTACTCCAGTATTTGGTCTTCTAGACAGAAGCTGGGGCCACTGGCACTATGAGTCTTCATAGGTAGGGGATCGTCACAACGTGTATAAAACACGAGGTCTCAGCATCCGTCCCAGCCACCTTCTATGCCGCCTTCTTGCACTGTGCAGGCTAGAGAGCTGCAAGTTACATTTCCCTGACTCCTTTACAGCTGATGTCCAGACTGTGAGTTAAATACACCGAAGGGACCTGAAAAGCAGTAGTGACACCAGGGCCGCCTGCCTGCTCTGATGTTTGTTGCTGCTGGTAAGTAGGGTCAGGCAGGCACTGGGTTTTTCTATAACAGCATGTCAATGTCCAGTGTCCCACTTCATGAGTGTCATGAGTCAGTGAGTCCAAGGATGACAGTGGCTTCATGGTCCTCAGATTGCCACTATGGCCATCAGGCAAGAATTCAGATTGATGTTTTTCTAACAGACTCTTGGCTTCCCACTTTTAGGATTGTGGCAGGGGCAATAGCTTCTCTGGCAAATCTGTTTGATACTTATCTCCTGGGAATTATTTCTGGAAGTCCATTTAGAGACTGCTCCTCTAGCTCTCCAATTATTTTGCAAACATCCAGTGAAATCTCTTTCTACTTATAATTGTTTGATTCATTTGTTTCCCTGGAACTATACGCTGACATCATAAAAGATAGTGTGGGGTTTCATTCATAATGATAACTAAAATAATTACCACCATCATCAGACTAATAGCGACTTTTACTGAGTGCTGACTTTCTGCCAGGATAAACACAATGAGGTATGTGCAGAGGGAGGCTCTATTTTTTTTCCCCATCCTATTCAAGCTCTGTGAGTAGATCTGCCCATCACTCCATGAGTGAAATGAGGCAGGTCTAACTTTTTCAGCCACTTTCACATCATAAAAAGTCCTCCAGTTCATTTCAGGGCCCCAAATGCTCCCAGTTCAGTCATTAAAAGGTCCATTCCATCAGCATATAACCCAATGCTCTCATTCCGCTTAAAGCTATTTACACCTCTAGCTTGCGCTTTCTCAGGGACCAAAAGCCTGTCATTCTGAGGAAGAGGAAATGATTGGCTTCTGCTCCGTTTCTCTGGAGGATGTCCCTCTGTTATCCTTCCCCTTTCCATGTCCCGTCCTCCACCAGACTGCCTTAGGATCCTCTGGGGTTGGGAGGTGGCAGGGAAGAGGTGAAGCTAGCCTCTAAAAAAGTCTTTAAACTGGCCTGGCTATCACCTGGCATTGCAGCTCTCTGGGTATGGCAGATCCCCAGCACTGACTTTTGCTCTGCTGTCCCTGGGGGTGCCCCTGGGCCCCTGCAGTCACCAGACAAGCAGCTCCAGCCATAGCCTTCCACATTTAACCTTGAAGACACGAGTCAAACATCAATCCTACTTCCCCTGAACTCTCGGAAGGGTCCCTGTCAGCTGGCTTGAGGCAAGAGGGCAGCACTCCTCTTGCCTCCCACAGGAGGAGCAAGAGCAAAACCCTCTCTCAGAAAGATTCCTCTCTTTTTGGCCTTATCAGCCTTGCTTGCTTTATTGGTAGAAACTGGGTGGCTGCATATGCCACCTCGAAAAGACTCATATTCTGCAGCATGTCTTACATATGTGGGTTAGCAATTCACTTTAGAATGTGGAGGTCCTCTGCAGTGACTTATTTTGTTTTTGGTCTTTGAAGCCATGAAATTTTGGCCTTTGTGGCCGAAACTGAGACAGAATGTCATTTCAGCATTCCAACAGCACTCTAAGGTGATGACTCATGCTCCCACTTTAGAGACACACTGAGGTTCATTTCAGGTTCCGACTGAGGTTTAGAGACAAACAAAGGGCAGAAGGGGGACTCCAGCACAAGTGAGCACGACTGCACGGCCTGGGCTGTTAACTGTTACGATCTCACAGGGCTGAGCAGAAGTAGGTTTACAGTTTCGAGTGACATGTTTTTGAGTTAACAAAGCCATTGCAATAATCATGACCTGCATGTCTTTTCATATGAAAAAGTGTAAACCTACTTTTGCCCTCCCCTGTATGTGGAACACTACAAACATTGTGGACGTGAATTGAATTACATCCCCCAAAGTTCCTATATCGAAGCCTTAACCCCCAGTGCCTCAGACTGACCTTACTTGGAAACAGCATCCTTGCAGGGGTAATCAGTTAAGATGAAATCATACTGGGAGCAGGGTAGGCCTCTACTCCAATGTGACGGGTGTCCTAATGAAAAAGGGGAAAATCTGAACACAGACAAGTACACTGAGAGAATGCCACGTAAATATTGGCATGAAGCTGCTGTAAGCCAAGGAACTACCAGAAGTTCGGAGAGAGGCTTAAAGTAGATCCTTCTCTCCTGTCTTCAGGGGGAGCATGGTCCTGCAGATGCCTTAATCTTGGGCTGTGAGCCTTCAGGTTATGAGACAACATATTTCTGGTTTGTAAGCCATTCAGTCTGCAGGGCTTGGTGACGGCAGCCCTAGCAAACTAATAAAACAACTCTGCGACAGCCATGAGAATATGACTGAAGTTCTAGTTGACATAGTACTGTGTGAGGGAGAGCGCCTGAGCTGCTAAGAGAAGGAAAGGTATGGCAGCAGCCAGAGTGGGGCCCGGTGTTTGTCCATGCTGGAGACGGAGGGCTGGGTTGGGCATTAGGGACTTTTGGGCAGGCTGTTAAGTAGAAAGCTACTAAATTAATTCCACTTCCCCAATAATAGAGAATTACTAAATTTACTTTGAAAAACTTTAAGAAAAAAAAAAATTCCACACCAGAATTTTGCATAATTGTATCTGGGAAAGCCTAAAGACATTAGGGTGGGTCGAACAGGAAGTTGAACCTGGAACTTAATTCACTGACCTAAGAGTAAATGAAAGGGCAACACAGTATAAGCTGATCTTTACTATTTAATGTTCTTGATGGCTTTGAGAATAGGAATGCTAAGATACAGGAATATTTTAATAAAATTCACTTACACGTTCATAGAACCTCCAAACATATAAACAAGTATAGAGATTTTCAAACTGTAATTCACGTAGGATGTGGAGACACATTTGCATATCCTAAACAAGATACACACATACACACATATTGTTTTAAAGATTTTAGGTCTTAATTTCCAAAACTATTGACATAAATAGTACAGATATGCAATTAAATATTAATAAAAATATTCCCAAATCTCAGTGGCTTATCACCACACACATGCACTTTTCACCTACAACTGCCCAATGTGGATCAGATGGCCCTCCTGCAGCCTGTAGCGGTGCCATCTGGAAGGCCTGGCTTTCACTGAAGGGAAGGGAGAGACAGAAAAGGCACACTGGCTCTTAGTTGGCTCCATCCAGGAGAGCCACCCACCGCTTGTGCTCATAGATCATTGGCCAGAACAAGTTAAATGGCCCAACCTAACTGCAAGTGAGGCCATGTAATGTAGGAGAACACCTGGAATATGAGGGGAACACTAATTATCTCTGCCAGGCAACTGTACAAGGAATAAATGTATAAAATGCACTAAGTCCAAAAGTGAGATGTTAGTGAGGGACCCAGTGAGAATCTAATCTCATTAATCTTAATGAGAGGACACTCTGGTGCCTTCCCATCTATGTGCAAATTATTACAGCATGACTAATTGCTAAAGTTAAGTGATGCTCAAGAGTCCCCCATTACTTCTGGTAGTTCCCAGAGGAGTGTCCACAGGTGACCCCTCCCACCAAACTAAATAAAGCGGAAAGGAAGTAGGGGTTCCAGGACTTGGCAGAAAAAGAAAAGGCATGAGAAAAGGGACAGAGGGAGGGAGGTCTAGTCAGATGGCAGCTGGCAGGGGCCCTGGAGGAAAGGTGGCTAGTGACAGATACGTTCCCATGTTGGGACACTGAGAGCTAACATCCAAGCTTCACTTATCCTCAATTCCTTCCTGAGCTGTAGTGCTGTGTCTCAGCCTAAATAGCACTAAAAGTCTGCTACCCCAGAGAAAGGGCCTGGCCTTCAGAATCAAAGAGGGTTGGTCCCATATTTCACAAAAATTTGCTTCTACGACTATGTGTCACTTTTTTTTTTCCAAAAAATATTGTCACTGTCCAAGTTCCCTGTAGGAAAATAGAAAATAAAGGATTTTTCTGGGCAAGAGGGAAAGGCCCCATAGAGAGCACGTGACAGCAGATCTGAAATCATGTCCAGGCAGTGTATTTTTCTCAGCTTTTGCCAGCAATGTTCTATGAAAAGAAAAAAACATTTTCCATATTTCCACTGTATTGTATTTGCATAAACAAATCTTAGAGGGATATGGAAGGAGCTGATAAAATAGCTACTTCAGATGGGGAAAGGGGGAAATAGGGCTGACAAGTGTAGAGGTAGGAGCGAGAACTTTCACTATGTACCCTTTTATATTATTTGATTTTCAAACCATGTGAATATATTATTTACTCCAAACTTTAAAACAATTAGGGGAAAAAGTTTCCCAACCACCACAGCTTTGCGTTCAAGCTACTTTGGGAGAACAGAACATCAAATCAGAACCTATCAAGAGCAGCAGGATAGAGAGTGGACAGCAGCCACAGGAAAATGAACCTGCCAGCACAAGCAGGCAACGGGAGCAAGAGGCGGTGAAGGGAAGTGGGGGCCTCTGACTCAACTCCGCACTCCTTAAAGCTCCAAAGATATTCGGGGGAGAACCCAAGGGAGAGGACAGTGAGGCTGAGCTTTCCACACATGGAACAGGAGTTGGAATCTGAAAATTTCAGTATAAGAGGAAAGGGTGGTTCCAGAAGAATGGAAGAACTTGGGGATGTCCAGGTGACCAACACTGGGATTAAACCACCACGGCATTCAAGTTCCTTGGCAATTTGACCTGATCCTTTTTGGGTCTTACTTCTCTCTTTTACTGGAGCATTTCTTCCATTAAGCAGCAGTCCAAGGGACACAATTAAGAAGCTCACAGTCTGGTTGATAAAAACTGACTTACAGACAGTAAGGTGTTACTAATGCTCTACTAGGAAAGTGTACAGTTTCAGTGGGGGCACAAGTGAAGAGGGGCCACCTGAGCCTGGGGGAGACCAGGCAATCAGGCTTCATAGTCAAGGTAAAACCTGAGCTAAGTCCTGGACAATGAATGGATATATGGGAAAGCGGGGGAGGTGAGGAGGACATTCCTGGCAGAGCAGTCTGTGCGCAGGCTTAGAGGGCTGGCACAAGGTGGGGTTTCAGATCAGTGCTGTGCAAGTGACTCCACATGGCAAACAGATAAATAAATAAAAGAGGTGCTGAGACAGAGAAGCAAGAAGGGGGGCTTCCTTTGTGATGGACTTTATCCTACCAGGGGTGTCCAACCTTTTGGTGTCTCTGGGCCACCCTGGAAGAAGAATTGTCTTGGGCCACACATTAAAATACACAAACACTAATGAAAACTGATGAGCAAAAAAAAGGTTTTAAGTAAATTTACAACTTTGTGTTGGGCTGCATTCATAGCCATCCTGGGCTGCATGTGGTCCGTGGGCTGCGGATTGGACACCCCTGTGACAGCAGGGTATTATAAGGGTGAGTGAAAGACCCTGTAGACATTTGATAACATGGGCTTCGGTAGTGAGAACTGATGGGACCTACTGGAGGGATGTGAGACTGGAAGTTGGTGAGATGAGCTAGAAGACCACTGCCCCAGAGAAAAGAAAGTTGGAAGGAGCCTGAAATGAGGCGTTTACATCACACCTTACCATTCTGCTGTGATTCTGCTACCTGTGAGGCCTTGAGCAAGTTACCTAACTTCTCTGAAGTTCAGGTTCTTCACCTGCAAATTACCTGCTTTACAGGGCTAAACAAAACGTATATGAAGCTCCAGGCACATTAGAAAAACCTTGATTAACAGAGAAACTATTACTCCCCCAAAACACCATATGCCAAGGATCTCAACATCCTCACTTTTTTGTGGGAGGTCCTGGGTATTTCAGTTACCTATTGCTGCATAGTAATAAATCATCCAAAAATGTAGTGGCTTAAATCAGCAACCATGATTCTGTGGGTTGTCTGGGTGGTTTTTCTGCTTGTCTTACTGGGGCTCCCTCCATAGGGCTGCACTCAGCCAGTGGCTAGGCTGTGTGAGGTGGCCAGCACATATCTGTGACCATAGCAGAGATGGTTGGAAGGTGGGGACTTAACTTTATCCACATGATCTCTCATTATTCCATTGTCTAATCCAAGCTCTTATATATGGTGGCTGACTTCCAAGACAGTGAAAAGGGAAGCTGCAAGGCCTCTTATGTTTCGCGGATTTATTACTATGAAACAAACCATCCCCAAATAACTCAAGCATTTATTTGATTTACTTGCTTATGATTCTACAATTTGGGCAGGAATTGGTCATTTAACAGGAACTGGCTGGGGCAGCTCAACAAAAACTGCAGGATTCAGGGTGCCAGGCTTGTTCACATGACTGACACCCCAGCTGAGGTGACTGAAATGTGGGGAGACTGCCTGGATTTCTCTCTCTCTGTTCTCTGTCTTATCATTCAGTAACCTAGCCTCAGCTTTTTTACATGGGGGCCAGATCCTAAGAAGTCAAAAAAGGATTTTGCAAGGTCTCTTAAAGTCTACAACTGCTTAGTCATGCTCCTAATTTTCACCTCATTCCGTTGGTCAAAGCAAGTCTCAGAGCTAGTCCAAATTCAAGGTAAAGGAAATAGCACCTCTTGATGGGAGGACTAGAAAACTCATGTTGCAAAAGGGCGGGTGCACTGGGAGGGGTTAGCTGGCTATTTGGAAATGATCTATCCCAATGGGAAAGCACGAGTTTGGAAGATCTACATTCTTGGCTACAGATCTGCATTTCATTCATTATCCATTTGATCCCAAATTTAGTGAACTCAGATTGACTACCACATCTCTGGACTGTCTAAGTATGGGGTATACCCACTTTGTGAGCACCTTAAGGGAAAGATTCTGTAGTAGTCATCCCTCTATATTCAGAATTTAGTGGGATGCTTGGCACTTACTAACAGAATAAAGCACTCAGTCAGTATGTATGTTGAATTAACAAATAAGGAGGTAATAAATAAATAACAGTATTAGCCATTTAGTGGGCACTTCCCATATATCAGGAACTAGTCTAAATACTTTAGACATATTGATGATTCATCTAAGTATTACAACCCTATGTGCTAGGCCCTATTATTCCCCACCTTCAGATTAGAAATCAAGGTACAAAAGGCTAAACAGTTTGCCCCCAAATGAGTATGTTAGTATGTGGTGGCCTGGATTTGGCTTCACTTGATCTGGCTCCAGAGCCTTGTCCAGAACCACCAGGCTTTGCTGCCTTCATGAAAGTGTAAATAACTATAGTGAACACAGGATTAAAAACTGAAGAAATACTGGACTTGGAAAGGGATAATTATCCCAGACATGAATCTTCTAGAAGCATCATAGTATTCTGGTTAAGAGTACAGCGTATAGACTTTTGAGTCAGACATATTGATGTAAAGTTCAGCTCCTCCAAGAACTATTCCTTTGGAGGGGACACTCTCCAAGTCTCACTCTTCTCATCTGAAAAATAAAATCTAAAAATAGCACCTATCTCACAGAATTGTGGTGAGACTCAAAAGAGATAGGAAAAGTCCAGTCCTTATCCCAGAGTTCCCACATAATGAAGGCTCAGTGAACATTTACCATTGGTCCCATGTTAAGGAATATGGAAATGAAATGGTAAGGCAATGCTTAAAAGAAAAAAATTAGTGTCAGATGCAGGTATATGCATATTATACATGATAAAATTTTCTCCAAAAAAGTTTTAAAAAACTTTTTCAATACAAAGAAATCTAAGCAGTTGGAAAAGGAGAAACCTCTTCATTAGAAAGTCAAGAAAAGTTTAAACATTAAATATGTCATTTAAGTATTAAAAATGTCATTCTTTTATTAAGAATGCTGTGTTGATCTTTTGAAAGAGGTAAATTATATCAAAAAAATTTTAAAGGACTACTACAAACAGAAGACAAATACCACATGATCTCACCTATAAGTATAACCTAATCAACAAAACAAACAAGCAAGCAAAATATAACCAGAGACATTGAAATAAAGAACAAACTGACA
>VMDR010010355.1:0-31016 GCA_007922815.1 Macrotus californicus | reverse complement strand
ACACCTAACTCTATTCCTAAACCCTTTCTTTTTCCTCTGTGCCACTGTAGCAGGTGGAAGGGGTAGCTAAATGTTGCCTTTCTTTGCATTTCTTCAATTGGAATGAAATTGATTTCCTTCCTTATGGTTAATATTTCTTATTCAGTGGACCATCTGTTCAGCGTCTATACTTGTTTTTCTTCCGGACTGTTATTTCTTCTGATTTTTCTAGAACTTCTTTATGTATTTGGGAAATGAACTCTTTGTCTGAAGTATGAATTATAACCATTTCTTTTAGAGATCTTTTTACTTATCTCATGAAAAACTGTTTTATTTTATGTAATCAAATTACCAAAATTTTAAAACGGCTTCTGAATTTTGAGTCAGAGTTTAAAAATATTATCTCCATCTCAGGTTTATAAAGGCATTCATGTCTTTTGTCCATTTGGGCTTATTTTAGTGGTACCCTCTCCTGGCGGAAGGGGATATTTGCTGGAGATTTCCAAGGTCTACAGCCCTCCTGCCGCCCCCATACTCTGCTTTGCCTTGGGACACCTCGGAAACTTCCAGCACAGGCTTGTGGTTCTCCTCTGCCTTTGATGCCACTTACACGCCATTGGAACTTTCAGCTTTCTTCTGTCTCTTACTTTCTCCAAAAATGTGTCTTGTGAGGTTTTTCTCCCCGATTTTTCTTGTTGTTCCTTTTAGTCTCTAGGTGAAGTGAGAAGATTCAGAACTAAACAACTGCCACATTTATGCTGTACACAAGCTGCTCTGAGTGTGGCGTTAATGACTGTACCCATACAAAGAAATTCTAAGAGAAAGATGATCAAGGGTAGATAGACAGAGAGATTCTGCAATATACCTGCTGGGGACAAAACAGTGAACAAGAAAGTTTGCCTCTCATTCGTAAGGGTGGAGGTAGATAATATGCAACTAAACATGTAATTGAACAGTATACATGGAACTCAGAATCTCTGTTACTAGACATCTAAACTGTACCTCATATTTTGCTATTATCTATAAGGCTGATACAAACATTCTCATGCTCACTTCTTTGTGAGCATTTCTGATTCTAGCCATCATCTCTCCCTTTCCCCTACCTGTCCCCAGGACAAAAGATTAGAAATGAGACTATTAGATAAAACGACAACAGATTTTTTTTAAAGATTCACACAGCAGGAAGCCACGTGAGACACGTTTATGGAGTGACCTACTACCAATCATGAAATAATTCAATAAAATTAAAATAAGTTCTGATCAGATAAGAATTGAAGGTATAGTCAGGATGGTGTGTGCTAAATGGTTTCCTTTAGGAGATAAAATTTGAGCTCAGAACTTGAGGGAGTAATTGTTTTTCAGATACTATAATTTTTAAAGTGAATAGAACATACAAATTTTGGGTGAAATAATACTCCATCCTCAGGGCAAACTAAAATTTACTTTGATTTACTTTTTTTTTTTAAGTCTATAGGGATAAGAGGACTATGACATTGAATATCTTTCATTTTGCTCATATGCAGCTAGCACGGACTGAGTGGTTCTTCCGAAACAAATACCCTTTGCCGGGTATTCTGCCATCTCCCTTAGGTGTTAGGTGGCGTTTCTAACCAAGATATATATTTTTTGCCTTTCCTGTAGACACAACTAGTTTTCAAGTGAGCTCATCATGCAGTCAGTTCCACTTGCTTTGGCATATTGGTATGAAAGAATGTTAAAGAGAATTTGAGAAGGTTAAATCCTGAAGAAGTTTCTGCTCAATTTGCTATTTATTATAAAATTTTCTGTATTTGTGTACCTGTATGCCTCTTATTTATCAGCTTTTAAGGTACTGCAATTATACGAGATGGAGCAGAACTAAACTCAGAAGTTATGCTGAGCCAGATCAACAAGGTGGCGGAGAATTTCATCTAGTCTAAGACTGACTGCCAACCAGTGGGCTGCAAGAATTTTTAAAACATGTGCTACCTGACAATTTAGTCACGGGCACCGACCTCTTTCCCTCAGATTGTCAAATAAGAAAATGACAACAGCCAATACAAGAGCCATTTGGTGTAAATGAATCAAAATTATACCTACCTTTTTGTCAAATAGGCAAAAATATATTTTTGGTGTGCCACCAAATTTTAATAATTAATTTATGCGCACCATGAGCTGAAAAAATGTTGAAAATCACTGGTCTAAGGCACGCATCTTTAGACAGTTAACATCTCTGAATTCAAGGTGGCATTCCAGTTTAGAAAGAAGTGGAGCTCTTCCATAGAGAACCTGGGGCACTGCCAACCTGAGATCACTTTAAATTCTCTGCTTGAGATTTTTGAGGCCATACTGAGAATGAGAATTTAGACTGCAAACTTGCTTGGGTACCAGTTTTCAGTTCAGAGTCCCAGAAATTTTTGTTTTCTTTCTTCATCCAGTGCCAAAATTAAGAAAGGCAAGTATTTTCTTGTTTGGTCCTGCATTGAGGACATAGCCCTTTCATATTTCAATGTTTTACCCCATCTGAAGCACTTTTTCCTCTCTTAATGTTACATAAAATAAAGGGGTGTATGTGTTGAAAATTGTGCAGCCCACCGAAGATGCAGACATGAATGTGGGAATTTCCAAAAGAATGAACCAACTCTGTCTTTCTCATGAACAGTGGTTTTTAATGATTCAGGGAGTGATTTTAAGAAGCCATTCTTATGTACAGAGGTTCCTGCCCCATGAAACCTTAAATGTGGACTTGGCATCTGAAATAAAGTAAAAGTTGTTTAACCTTTCCCTTTCTTGATGAAATATAAAATAAAAAGAAACAAATTTGATATTAGAGAAATAGTGCTTTCAATTTTTTAAAGAACTTTTAACATTTTTTTCTGGGATTGACTGTTTTCTGAGTTTATTACTCCTTTTAATTACATTCAAAAACTAAAATCAAGGTGGGATTAGCTGGGGTGGGGGGAGGGAGTGGTGAGAAGAAAATGCAGACAACTGTAATTGAACAACAATAAAGTAATTTAAAAAAAACCCTAAAATCACATTGTCCCTCAATTTACCAGCATGTTAACTGGTTTTATCCCTTTTACTTGGACAGCAGCATGATTCTGAGCTCTCAGTTCCTGAATGAGATGCAAAGTCTAACAGCGCTGGAAATAGATTTGTTGTACTTGAGTTGAAGAAGTGGGACCAGAAAGAAGTGGTCAGATTCAGAATAGAGCCAACAGGATTTGCTAGTAGATTTGATGGGAGGTGAGAGAGGGAGTGAGAAGCAGAAGATGACAGTAACGATTTTGAGATGAGCAACAAGGAGAAGAAGCAAGTCTTTGGGGGGAAGTAAAGGGTACTGCCATGTGGCTACATTCATTTCCATGATCATTTTGGAAAAGTCCATGAAATCACCCCAAAACAGATTCCTGCAATGTGATGCTGCCACCAGCAGTGGGAGAGTCAGGTTTGTCAGACAATATGCCTCCCAAGTCACTGGAAATAACTGAAGAGCTAAATAGAAGTGCAAGCTCATTAGGGCTATCAATGGGACATGGGTCTTTTTGATCTCTGTCTGCATGCTAAGGAAAGGGTAAGTGAGCCTCCTTTTCATCTTTCCCATCACACTTTAAAGGGCAGTTGTAATGTTCCCACCAACTGAATAATTTTCATTTCCAACTCTAATCAATTTGTGAATAAATATCCTTTGGAGATGTGAGCTACTTTAAATGATGACTGCCTTTCCACCTTTAATCTATGGCACTGCCGTTCTCTTGAGAGAAAATAGCTCCTTGTGTCTTTATTCCCTCTCTGAGTTCATATATGAAGCACACCTCCTTTTTTATTATTACATAATGATGGCTTTAGTAGGTGAATAAAAGGTTTCACAAGTTTTGCAAAAATGAGAGGCTATTCACCCTTGCTACCTTTAATCTCCTGCATTCTCCTGTTAATGAGTGCAAATTATCAAAGCTATTTCTCCAAGTCTTTATATAGTACAATACCAGTGGCAGATCATTTTCAGGAAGGGCTCTTTTTAAATATCATAATTAGTGGTATTATCTTTAATCTTTTGTGGCACGAAAATCAAGGACAACATGAAACTTGATACAAGGGAAGAGACTGCTTTCTTTGGTGAGTTTTTGGAGGTGAAAATGAAGGCTTTAAGCAGCTCTGCTTTCTTTCAGGGTTCTTAAAGATTCCAAAACTGGGGGAAATATTGATACATTTCTTTGAGTATATTTTTTTTTCTAAGAATTGGTTAACTACTTTGATCAGATGAGATCCAATTTCATTCTTTTTCCTACTTCAAAAGGACCAAGAGCCAATCATTTTCTGGAAAGGTCTGAACATATCAAACTAATTGTTCCTAATGCAGCATTTGGTTTTTTGGACCCTTTTAGATAAGTTTTGAAATATATTCATGTCAAACTTCCAGGTTCAAGTTTGTAAATTGAATTACTCTAGTTACCTCACATTCCCATCAAAATCCCAAGTATATTAAAATGTAAGAACAAAGAAAACAAAGAACAAATAAAAATGTCTGTGATGGGAAATGGTGCAGGGTGCCATATATAGACTAAAACCTTTGAAGAAATTCTGAAAACTAGAAAACAGATTGGACAAAACCAATAGAAAAGTCAATCCATTCTTACAAAGTCCATAAATCAGCACCAGCCAAAAAGAAGTCAATTGATGAATTTCTCCAACTCAGTTCCAGAAAAACGAAAAGCTTGGAGCAAGAGGAACATTGTTTGGAGGGGGTGGCTAAGAGAACTGTCATCTACCCTTTCTCCTCACACCCCTAACACACACTCCTGACAGACACACACACACAGATTGGCTGCCTCTACTCCTCAGTCTCTGGCCTCACTTTGCAGGAGTCTTGCTAAGTAAATTGGGGATTTTTCTTATAGCCATTTGACACTGTCAATAGGTTCAAAGAAAGAAGGGGTAGGGCTATAGTTTATTTTAAATGTTACAACAATAATGGCGAAACAAAGCAAACAAAAGCAGACAGCACAGTGAAATTCCTGAAGACCATTTTACGCTGCACACTGCCTTTGATACTTTCTATGGTCAATTAGGTCTCTGATAAGACCCAGGCATATTTTAGATGCCCAGCAGAAGTTAGAGGAATCTTCAAGAAGGGGACACAAGTAGTGACCTTGGGAACCATATCAAAGCCTGAACATGAGGTGGATGGCCACTGTGAAGTTGCCAGCTTCCTTCAGGTCTGATGGAACTCAGGGGAAGTTAGGACTCTTTCACAGGTTAACAGTGGGCCTGATGGAGGGGTGGGCTGTGGACTTCTAGTCTTCTCCAGGGCATGGAATCATGGAGGAAAGCCTGTATGAATGTTTGCCTTTCCACACCACTCAAAATGACAGCAATATCTTCACAAATTATCCATGATGATAGAAATCTGAAAATTTGGTTATACCCCAGGAGGTGAGTGGCTATTGACTGGAAAGCCTATTGACTTTTTGGGATGATAGAAACATCTCATCTTGATCTAGTTGTTAGTTATAAGGGTACATATACATACAGATACATTTATTGAGCTATATGCTTAAAGTGTTTTTATTTTATAAATTAAAAAACAAATAATACCTAAAATAGAATATCATATTGGATAATGTAAATGCAATTTTAGAAACATGTAATTACCAAGTTTACCCAATAAAACATAAAATATCCTGAAAGAACACAAGTAGAAGAAATTAAAGAGAGAATAAAAGATATATCTCTATTATAGACTCATGCCAGATTTATTATTAACTGGATTTAAATAAAAACTTCAAAATCCAGATAATATTGATATTGTTAAATTTTTGTTTTTCTGGTGCTATATAAGGAGGGAGAGGCATCCAGCTGAGCCTGGTCTTCAGGCCATACTTGATAAGGGGCTAGGCATGTGAGTTAAGCTGACATTATGTTCAGCAGAAGAATGACCCAGGGGAAGTCTATTTGAATTCCTGACCCACAGGATTACAAAATAGTTGCTGTTTTAAATTATTGAATTTGGGATAGTTTGTTACGCAGCAATAGAAAACCAGAACAGCCATTATCAGGAGTTGTTTGAGCTGTGTCTGGAGCTACAGTTACTGAGAGCAAAGTTAAAACAGTCACAGGTTTATTTCTAAAAGTCATCTGGAACATGGAGTGCATCTTTTCCACAAGACAACCCTTCATACACTGGAAGATAAGAGTTATATTCTCCCTCTTGACATACAACTCCAGTCCCTTCTTTTGAAGGAACAATCTCTTTAATTTTATCGTTAGTGGTATTCCTTCTTTTTGGTTTTCCAAGATGTCTTTTAAAATCCTATTTACTATATGCTGTCATCATCCCAAAATTTCATGTCATTCATACATGAACACTCAAGCATGCAGGTATTACCCTTTTTAAAAACTTATTAAGCTTCTTTTTACTTGTTTAGAAAACTCATTAGACAAAACTGCCAATAGTATTTTTCAACAATAATGACAACAAAAATGAAACTTTTCCACCAGCAGCCACTTTCTTAAAGTTTGTGACCAGTGGAAAAAGACAAATTCCCACCATTTTCAACTCAGAAAAGTGCAGAGTAGGGAACCACTGCACGGAATCTTTGCTGGGCAATCCCACCAGCTCCTGTGAAAAAGGGCAGGAGCAGTTCTTCAAAGGGAGAGATGGGTACTCAGAAGGACAGAGCACCCCAAAGGAGGGAGCAGATACTGGGTAGACCAGAATGAGAAAGTCCACTATAGCTTCCCAAGCTATAGCTGAACAGAGGACTACACAATCATTTTTTTCTGATACCATTTAATGTTTATCATTTTTACCATCAAAGCCCTATAATATTTCTAGTTCAATTGCTCTTGACTGAAATTAGGAAAAAAATATTTTATTAATCAGGGAAAATGTTACGAAGTCTATGGAAGGTGGGAGAACAAAGGTGTTTTTATTTTAAAGAGCAAACAACTCAACATCTTGTTGGTGTAACTAGATATGTGTTGGCTTTGGTTTTTGCATATTCATTAGATTTCATTGTTCACAGTGATCTTGTAAGAATCTGGCCAAGCTTTCTAAGAGGATGTTATACTGGCCTCATTCCAAAGAAATTAATAATCTTATTTCAAGCTGCTCTCCCTTCTCTTAGCTGTGGGCTTCTAGGCAAGGCCACTGGTGTTCCACGCTCTATGAATTACAAGGTGGTTCAGGCCTCCAATATTTCTATTATAGAACATTCTGTCTTTCATTTAAAAATTGCCTCTTATGAGTATTATTCTCTGTTCTAAAAAGATTTCATTGTTTCACTCCTATTCTACACGCCTTCTGTGTTCAAGGTCGCTAGTTACTCCATTATTCAGGCAGACAATCTTTTTATAAATTTTTTTTCCCAATCAGTCTTAGTTCAAGGACTTACATTCTCAATATCCTCCATAAGTTTTGCCATTTCTTCTCATGAAAACATTTCCGTAGCTTCCTTTTCTTCAGCACCCCCCTCCCCCTTTTATTCAACTCCTCTTAATGAATTGCTGTTTGGAACGTAGGCAAGCCTTGTTTACAGTGGGTTTTGTTGGGGGAAATAATTTTTTCTTACTTCCCTAGAATCAGCAACAATTAAATAAAGTTTATCAACTGATTTTGGAAACCAACTGTTCTTATCTAGCTTACATAGATAGAGTTCTCAGCTTCCAAGGGGCAAGAGATAGAACTTTTCATGGTAGCAGAAACAGAGCATGGACCAAAGAGCAATGCTAATCAGAGCAGAAGTTTTGTGGGAAAAATGCAAAAAGCAAAATGGTATTTTGGATCAAAGTTCCAAAATAAAATCCAGGGTCATCAGAAATCTTGCTCAAACTAAAAATAAATGTTAAATTGTTTTATTGAGTGACCATCCTTCAATGCTTATAGTAACTACTAATTAATGACAGCCTATTGTATACTACTTATAACTATAAAAAATAGCAATTAAAGTCCTCATTTTACAAAACCCAAGATCAGGATGCTGGTGAGAGATGAGTGTGTTTAGTTCCAAAGGCAGTCAGTCACCTTTGGGATTAAACAGTACGGGCCATGCTGCCTCATAACACAGTGTGTAGCGCGTGCTACGCTGATCTTTAGGTCAGAAAGCAATCCTCGTTAGAGGCACTATTTTTAATGAAATAGACTAAGTATCTATTAAAAAATATTGGAGACTTGAACATTTTTATATGCCTGTGAAAGCCATATGTAATTTTTTTTGGATTTGAAAATCTGATAGACCCAATAGTTTGAAGTTGGGGAGGCCTCTAGAGTAAGTACATAAAACAAGAAATCCTCCTCCTCTGTGCTATCATCATTATCATGCCAGTTCCAACAGGTATTTGTTATCATCCTGACCCCAACCAGTCCCACTGCACGTCCTAGCTGTGTGAACCTGAAAAGTTACTCAGCTTCTCTGAGCCTCATTTGCTGCATCTGTAAAATGGGGGGAAAAGAGATTGGATCAAAACGACACACTAAACATATTTCAGCCTTCTTTTCTCACCCTAAGACCCTAGAAATGACAAAAAAATATTTTGGAAACTCATAATGGTCTAGAAAACAAAAAAGGTGACACAAATTGACCAGAAATTGTAAAGAATTGTTCTGAAATTACAGCCCAAAAGATACGTAGGCAAGGATGGTTGGAGGAAGTGGGGTTCAGTGGGCTCAGAGGAAACAGGCAGAAAAACAAAAAAGCGTCGTGGGACAACTGCCATGTCCTAGGAGGGAGTCTTTACAGAAAGAGCAGCTAGGATGTCTGGCTCCTCCTCCAACATCTCCTCTTTCCTGCCATGCACCCAATGGAAGGATCTGATGCCAGGGCAGGAGCAGAGAGTTCCAGACGGAGGGTCAGGGAGGCATTTGAGGTGGCTGGGCACACCCAGGAAGAATCCAAAGCCTGCTGCCCAGAAGAACAACTCATGACTATTCCATCTAGAATATTTCCAGCACCCTCCAACCCAACCTCCAAAAGAAGAATGTGGCTGTGAGCAGAATGCAGTATCTACAGACAGGCTGACAGTTTCTGCACAAATAAAGACAAAGTCACTAAATTGGTGATTCCAAGAGTCACCAAATTTTGACAAAACTAAGACCATAGAGAAAACTAAAAATTAGTGGATAATAGAACTAATATCCAAAGAACACTCAGTGGTAGAAACAATAAAGTATATTAAAAGAAATATGATTATCTTTAGACAGATCTTAAAAGACATCACATTAATTCTTTTAACTTATTCAACAAGTACTTTTTGAGCACTGTTATGTGCCAAATACTATGTTACACCTTGAAAATACAGCAATGAACAAAATAGTTCTTACTCTTTTAGAATTTAAATTCTAGTAGAAGGAGCAAGAGAATAAATAACAAAATAAATAAACAAATATGTTAGTTGGTAATAAGTGCCATGAAAAAGAATAAAACAAGAATAGTTTTTTATGTTAAAGAACCAGTTAGAAATCCCTGAAATAAAAAATATAATTGTTGAAATAAAATTCTCAATAAGTGGTGTGAATAATAAAGTGGTCACAGTTAAAGAGAAAATATGCAATTTGAAAACTGGACCAGTGCATAAGGACAAAGACCGAGGAAATACAAAGGAAAAGTAAGAAAAATGAAACATAGACTTACAAGGTCCAGTAGGAATTCCAGGAGGAGAGAACAGAGAAGACAGAATGAAGGGGTTAACTCAAATAAGTCACTTTAGAACATCTTTGCAAAACTAAAGAATAGCATCTTCAGATTCCAAGACTACATAAATCTGAGCAGGATTCCTAAAAGACTGGACATGCCTTGGTAGGTTTTTAGTACATCAATGATAGTGCCCATCCTAAAAGCTTAATTTTTTCTTTCAACATTAATCTAATGACCGTTTATCAGGTGCCACTATATAAGTTACAGGCAGTGTTTGAGTGTCTGAGGGT
This sequence comes from Macrotus californicus, assembly GCA_007922815.1. NCBI lineage: Eukaryota > Metazoa > Chordata > Mammalia > Chiroptera > Phyllostomidae > Macrotus > Macrotus californicus. Next base: position 21,133 of record VMDR010010355.1, on the reverse strand, counting down.
CATGGTGAACAACACAGATGAGGTGTCTGATCTCATGGGGTCAGGGCAGGGGTTCAGACCGAGGCCAGCTTATTGAATACCTAAATACATAACTACCAGTAAGTTTGCAGGTAGAAATAATTAAAGTGAAGAAATTGGAAACTAGTAAGGATGAAGGGCTACATTACATAAAGAGATCACAGAGGGATTCTCTGAGAAGCCCTGAGACTGAAAAGATAAGAAAGGACCAGCAATGGGGAGACCAGGGGGAAAATTATTCCAGTCAGGGGAGCAGCAAGTGTACAGGCTGCAAGGGTAGGAAAGAAGGAGTGTGTATGTTCTAGGGCAGCGTAGGTAGAGCAGGGTGGTGCGAGAGCAGAAGGAGCAGGCAGCCTTGGGAGCTGAAAGAGAAGAGCTGAACCCAGTCCCTGGGCTGTTAAGTGAGAGGTGGTCAGCAGGCCAACATCAATGGAATGGCCACTCAACCCCTGTCCATCATTGGCTAACCCCAGTTGCCATTCTTATTATAGGCCAGCTGGTTTGGAAGGCTGGTGGGTTGTTGTGGGTGGAAGGTTGCACCAAGAGAACTGCAGAGAGCAGAAACCTCTTGCATTCTTTTACAGTAAGACCTGATACCCCATTCACATCCTCATTCATATCTGCAGTTTCTAAAGCTGAAGTGGGCTATCAAGAATACATTTAAGAAGTAAATATGGAGTAGTATTTTGAGTGTGGGCTGATGACGGCTCCTCACTTATCAACAGTGAATTGCATGCTACAAGGCAGCATTGGATGGGAGGTCTAGTGGACAATAAATTTCACAGTCTTTATCAGTGGATCTTAGCTGCAGAAGGGTGTGAGAGTCAGGAAAGTCAAGAGCCCGGGGATTGGCCTGAGAAGGGGGCTGGCCAATACTCTTCACAGCTCCAGGATGGGGTTGAGCCTTGCAGGAAAGTTCAATGGGAAGATTTCAATAGTCTAAGAGCCATGAAAGGGAAAATTCATGGGCTCTACTCTCCTTTCTTTTTTTCCAGACCATTATGAGTTTTCAAAATACTTTTTGTCATTTCTAGGGTCTTATGGTGAGAAAAGAAGGCTGCAAATGTGTACAGCGTATCTTTGATCCAATCCCTTTTTTTGCCATTTTACAGATGCAGCAAATGAGGCTCAGAGAGGCTAAGTAACTTTTCAGAGAGGAAAGATGTTCTAATGTGATTTATTTGAGTAACCCCTGCATTCTCTCTTCTCTTTCAGTGCCCAAGACTGCCTGTTCCTTTTGCCCTCTTACTACCCTGCTCTACCTATGCTGCCCTAGAACACACACACTCCTCTCTTACCCTTGTAGACTGTGCACTTGTTGGTTCCCCTGCTTGGAATAATTTTTCCCCTGGTCTCCCTATTGCTAGTCCTTTCTTATCACTCCAGTCTCAGGGCTTCTCAGGGATGCATGAGTTCTATAGGGCCTCAATGGTGACTAATTTGTAGACCAGTATATCTGTATCTCAGAGCTATAAGCTATGAAAATTATTATAGGGAAACTCCACCATAATTTGGTAAGCAAGATTCTAATTTTTCCATCCTATAAAATGCTGGGAGTCACAATATTGGGAGCTTTATAAAAAACTATTTTCAATGACTCAACATTGTCAGAAAAGCACAAAAGTAAAGATGGTAGATGATGACTGTGCACAAGTAGACATTTGTGGAAAAGGAACGTCTTTAATGACCACAGGCTACCACTTCCTCTCTACCTATCTTCCTTCAACTTCTGCATAAGATAAGAGCCTCAGCTGATTCTGCTTGAGAAAAGGACATTATATCCAGGTTTGCATCCTTGGGTGTGGGTGTGGGTGGCGATTTAGGTATTACATTCCTGAAAAAAACCACCCTATGGTGCTGACTAGGGTATGGTGACCTCAGACATAGGGGAAGCAGAAGATACTATATGTAAATGTGGGTTCATTCCTGTGGGCCAAAGAACCTTGGGAAGAATTATGACATCCTTACTCAACATATGTACAGTAGAAACCTACTCGCAAAACAGGAAAGAGCCCTGACCAGTGTGGCTCAGTTGGTTGGATGTCATCCCACAAAGTGAAAGGTTGTCGGTCCAATTCCCAATCAGGGCACATGTCTAGGTTGTGGGTTTGGTCCTTGGTTGGGATGAGTGCAAGAGGCAACTGATCGATACTTTTCTCTCACATCAATGTTTCTCTCTCTCTCTTTCTCCCTCCCTTCCCCTCTCTCTAAAAACAAACAAATAAATAAAATCTTTTTAAAAAATGAGAGAGAGTCAGAAAGAGAGGGTGCATGAGGAGGTGGAAGTGGAGGAGATTGAAAACTCAGAGCAATGAAGGACAACAACTAGCATGCATCAGCCTTTGTTTCCACAGTCTGAGAGCCCAAACCTCAGGTTTTGTAGTAACAAACCACTTCTATCATGAGTCTTACACATATCCTATCAGGGATAAAAAGTTTTTATTATTGCATAGATATTAGGAGAAACATTCTTCTCTGATCAGATTCATTCCAATCAAAGGAGAGACTTGGGGACTTGGTAATTATGAAAAGAGTTCTAATTAATGAAGATCAAACAGTCTATAATTATTCTCCATCATCCCAAAGAAATGTATTATCCTGTGAAGGCAATATGTGGGCCCACAAGTAGGAATTACACCACTCCCTTCCTCCCAATTTTTGCTCTTCAGACCAGAGCCAAGCTGACTGTGGGCCTATGTCTTCTATTTTTCTGCAGACAAGGGGGCAGGAAGTGTAGTCTCATCTCATAGTTTGCTAAACTGGGAAATATTCAGGTATTATAGACGGGCTATTGGGGAATCTCAGTATAACATGGTAAGACCAAAAACTCCCTGGGTCCTCTTGTGTGGTTCTAGGACATGCAGGCTGGACGTGAGCCTCCTTTCAGATAGAAGGGCTGAGTACATTTGGGGACCCTGCATTTGAAGTATAGCACTCAGGACTCCTACCAGGTAATGGAATATTCTTGGACAGTAGGGGGTCTGTCTCATGGCTGTATTAACACTCAGCCTATCTCCACTTGGTAGGGGGATCCCCCTCAGTCCTAGCACCATAACATTCACACAGAGGGCACAAGACAACAGGAAGTTATTCAAAAGGACCTGAAGAGATTCCAACATCCCTCCTGGCAAGACAGTGGTGATGGTGAATAGGAAAAGGTGATGGCTACTCCTTGGGTGGAGTGGAACAGTTGGCTTTGCAAAGAGGTGGAACACCTATTGCCTCATCTTGGAAGAGTAGCAAGCCCCCTCCATGAATCTGGAGGGAGAGTCTGTATCAGGAAAAATCAATATCACTGAGAAAGGGGTGATGATCTGCTCAGGAAGAGAGGAGAGCTGGGTTGCCAGAACTGAGGAGCAGGTACTGGTTTATCACAGAGGACTCTGAGAAATCCTTCAATGCCTTAGTTAACTCATGATGTCCTGGATGGATGTGCCTGAGGAGAACATCTCTCATGTGACTAAGATGCTTGTATGTGACATGCAATGGTATCATCTCAGATATCCCAGTCCCCTTTTCCCTCTGGGCAGGGGGAAAACAGATGTTATATTTTTCCTAAGGGGTGCTGAGGTGATTCACCTTTCCTAGAGTATGAGGTAATAGGAAGAGGTCCTTTGTAATACAACTCCAGGTGAGGATCAAGTCAGACACTCTTTCGGATAGGAAGTTATCAGAGATGTGCATACAGGTTAGACCTTGCAGTGCATTTCTTTTGCTTCCAGGCCAGGCTTGCCCATGTCCTTGGTGTGACGTCTTTGTGTCTTATATGGCTTAGACCATAGCCCCAGAAGGGAAGAGGATGAGAAGAGACACACCTTTGGCCCTTCAGTGAATGATGGGCACTGCCTGAACATCTAACCTGCCACATTTGGCACTTGATTGAACATTGTGTATCCAGACTCCCAGGGTGAACCCTGGTCACCAACACTAAACACTCCTTGAATGCTTCGCCAGGCCTCTGCATGATTCCAGTGCCTTTCAACATTTAGGTGCTTTGTTAGCATGCTTTCTCATTTTTTATACATCAGAACAGTTTCTAAGTCAGTTATAAAACATCCTCACTGAAAGGACTTTTAAGGTAACCTAGGCTCATAAGGTAGTGTAGGGTACTGGGTACAGTGGGGTGGCTTGAGCCAGGTAAAAAGGCATCTTTCCACCTGAGGCCTTTTCCACCATTACACTACCAGTGTGTGTGTGTGTGTGTGTGTGTGTGTGTGTGTGTGTGTGTGTGTGTTGGTGTGCTGGTTGTCACGGCAGTGGTAAGGCTGCTACTCTGCCTTTGCCTAGTAGTTCTCCCAGCCTGCCCCTCAACCCTCTTCTCATTTTGTAGAAGAAAGCAAACAACTCAACTCAAACAGCTCCTTTTAAAATTTCTTTTGGGGAAAGAAATTTTTTTTGGGGGGGGAGAAATATTTAGGGGAAAAAAGTCTATGGCTTCTGCCATCTTCTTTGCACCTCAGTGGAGGAAGAGGAGCACTGGGAGAGGATGGAACCAAGGGACCTGTTAGACATTAATGCTGAGGGCTGGGAATTAGGAAGATGCTAAGATCCCAAGTTGTTGTGTGATGTGTTTGCTTTGGTTTGCCTTTTGGTGAAGCTCTGCAATGAATGGGCCTTGGTAAGAAACCCTTGTTTTCCCTTGTACTTACTTCAATCCTTCTTGCCATGAAGGGGTCCACTGTGGAGGGCCAAGTTCTGGCAGTACACAGGGGGAAGGAAGCTGAGCAGGCCACCTGGATGGCTTGGGCTGAAGCACAAAGACCCAAGCTCACAGGTTTGCCCTTCCACCAAATGAAAATAACAATGTTCTTCTATATTGTTCCCTCACGATGTGTAGAGCTGATGGGCAGCTGATTGGGAACTAGGTTCTGGCCATCTCGATCCCTCTCTTCCTTTGTTCATATCAACTTTCAGACCAGTTTCCAGAGCTCATGTCTCATTTGTGTTTTCCTTTGGGCTTTGTGCAGACTTTCCTCACATTACCCATCACTCAAGGCTGCAGTTACTTTTTACTCTTATTTCTTCCCCTCTAGGCTTTGAATTCCAAAAGAGCATCATTCTGAGTAGAATAGTGTTCCCCTCCCCAAATTCATGTCCTTCCTGGAACCTCAGAATGTGACCTTATTTGGAAATAGTGTCATTGCAGATATAGTTAAGATGAGGTCATACTGGAGTAGGGCAGATCCTTAATCCAGTATGACTGTTGCCCTTATAAGCAGAGAAGAGACACAGAGACAGACTTACACAGGGGGAGATGATGTGAAAAGACACAGGGAGAATGTCCTGTAATGATGAAGGCAGAGATTGGAGTGATGCACCAAGGTAAAACCCAGAAACTAGGAAGAGGCAAGGAAGGATTCTTGCCTTCTCTGCCTAGGGCCTTTAGAGAGAGCATGACCTGCTGCCACCTTGAATTTGGACTTCTCAGCTTCCAGGCTTGTGATAGTTTAAATTTCTGTTGTTGTAAGCCACCCAGTTTGTGGCACTTTGTTATAGTGTATAGGGAACCTATCCATGTGTGATGTGATCTTGTGGCTCAACTCTGGTTCTGAACGCAGACAGACATGCGTGGTGTGCAGAGAACATCTGTGAGTAGGTCTCCTGTGGGGAATCAGGCCTGTGTTGTACCTAGGCCGCTTTGAGACTTGCTTTTGCTAAAAACTCCCTCACCTTGAATTGAGGAAACAAATGTTTACTGCATATCTTTAAAGTAACTCCCTAAAATCTATGCTAAACCTCTCAAGTTTGGGTGTAACCAGTTCAATCACTTTTCCCCTTTACATTTGCAAATGACCTTTATCTTAAAGGTATTAGCAACATTCTTTCTTTTGTTATGGTAACCACACAAAGTGTACCTGTGCATAGTTAATGAGAACCATCCTGGATGTAAAGTACCTAGAGTGTCAATAAAAGCCTGTCCAGGCCAGGGGTCCAGGCCCTCTCTCTCTCTGAGAGAGTGGCCACGCAGGCCAGCTCTCTCTCACCCTCTCCCTGGCCCTCTCTCACCCTCACCCTCACCCTCACCCTCACCCTCTCCCTTTCCTTCTCCCTCTCCCTCTCCCTCCCCTCTCCTTCCCTCTCTCTCTCCCTCCCTCCCTCGCCCTCCCTCGCTCTGGCCCTCTTGCCCCCTCTCTCTCTTTCTGAGAGAGTGGCCACACAGGCCGGCCCTCTCTCACTCTCTGGCCCGCTCAGGCCTCTCTCACACTCTCCCTGGCCTTCTCACTTTCTGGTGCCCTCTGTCTCTCTGTCTTTCTCTGTCTCTGTCTCTGTCTCTGTCTCTCTCTCTCTCTCTCTCTGAGGGAGTGGTCATGCAAGCCCTAGCACACTCTCACTTAGAGAGTGGCTCAACATCCCTTTTTCTCCACCGGATTTCTTTAGTCCGTGTGAATTTGTTCGTCACTTGTCCGGGGATATAGGACAAGCATTCCACAATGACACACGGTCCTGCCGGATGGGACCACGACATAGTGGCCCTAGGAAACTAATACAGGATCTCTGTTCTGGTCACTGTTGATTGCAAGTGCCTACACCAGGGTCTGGAACGGAGAGGCAGACTGTTAATGTTTGTCAAAGGTGAACTGTGTGTGGATATAGGGACAAGAGGAATTTGACGGAGGAGAAAGCAGACACAAAAAGATGAAAAGCTTGTCTCTCTTGAGCTAGAGTTCATGGCCCAATAGGTGAGATGCCTGGAAATCAATATATGCCCAGTAGGTGCTCATTCAATGAGAGAATGAGTAAATAAACGACTGAATTTGTAATTCTGGATTTTTCTCATTTTCACACTGTGTCTAAAAGAATGAGCAATTGACATGCCTGGTAGCAGGAGATGTGAAACTCTGTACAAAACAACAACACAGCAGAATTATGTCAAGACACATACATGTACATAACATGTACACATGACTTGTAGAAAGTGTGGTTGTCCAATATGCCCAAACTATCAGGAGCCAAGGCCTGAGGATCAGGCCAGCTTCAGTCATGGAGAGAGGTAGTGATGCTTAGTGTGATGCAGCGGCCACTCTGCCTGCAGTGACTTGGTTCCCTACTGAATTACACTCAAGTCTTCCTTCCTCATCTTAGCCCTGCCACCTGATTCCTCCAGACCTCACCCCCACACTGTTGGAGCCTCTCTGGGAAAACATGCTAGGTTTTCTTGCAGCTGCTTCCCCCCTTCCCTCCCTCTTCTTCACTGGCCAGCCTTGTTTGCAGCACAAGGACATGAAGAAGACATTCTTCCCATTCTCCAGTCATTGTCACTAATTGAAATGGGAAGCAAGACAAGGCTCTAGAAGAAAAGCTTATTATGGGCTGCCTTGTTGGAAGAAAATGAATCACCTAAGCAGATAGGTTTCTGTGATCTCAGGCAAACCTCACTCTTTATTCTACACAACCCTGTCTAATTGTTCAAGAAAATGTTCATCTGCTTCATAATGGAACAGCCATAATGGAAGTGTTGTGAAATCACTGAAAAGTTTATTCAAGGCTCGCTCCTGAAAGCCAAGCCATAATGCACAGGCTTTGGAGGAGTTAATAGAATTGGCTCTTATTGAAATTGCATGGATAACAAATTTCCCTAACATGTATCCTTTTAAATATGCCTGTTGATGGAAGTCTGAATTGGCATTTGACAGATGCAAAGCACTAACAAAAGGGGTGAATTTCCTAGCTCTGCTGTTAGTTCTTCCTCTTGTGGCTGTGCCGGCAGAGTCCCTGCCCAGCCTCTCACAACTGAATGAGTCCTAGTAACCCTCAGAGTCCCCAGGAAACCAAATCTTGAAAACAAGAGATATTGAACCCTTTCCTTAAAATGTAAAACATGGAGAAAAAAGAAAAATTCATCTGTCTTAGTTCATTTTGCTGCCATATCAAAATACCAGACTATATGACTTATAAACACCAGAAATTTATTTCTCACAGGTTTGGAGGCTGGGAAGTCCAAGATCAAGGTGCTGGAAGATTCAGTGTCCTATGAGGGCTTTCTTCCTTGTTCATAGATGGCAAACTTCTTGCTGTGTGCTCGCATGGTGGAAGGGACAAGGGAGACTTCTGGGGTCCCTTTTATGAAGACACTAATCCTATTCACGAGGGCTTCATCCTCATGAGCTAATCACTTCCCAAAGGTGTCACCTCCTAATATCATCATCCTAAGGGATTAGGGCTTCAACATGAATTATGGAGGGACACAAACATTCCAACCCTGGCACCATCCCATGAAGTGAAAGAAGAACATCCAGAAAGAATGGAATAAAATGAGCAAGAAGACAAGCTACCTTGTAGTGAAATGTCCTTCCAGTGACTTATGTCAGGATGGAGGACTCAGAATCAATGGCAGCAGAAGAAACAGCAACAACAAAGCCCAATGAGGCCAAATGCACTACCCAACTCTTGGTAAATACAAGGAAGACATTTAAGATGAATTTCTACCTTCATGAAGCCAAGTTAAATTCATTCATTCATTCATTCATTCATTCACCAAAGAACTAAATCCTCTGGAGCCTGCAGCAATTGAAAAATGATCATGGAGGTGAAAAACTAGAGGAAGTTGATCATGAGCTTGAGGTAAGTACAGAAAAGGAGGAAAACATTTGAATTGGAGATGTAGGAAATTTATTTAGAGACCTCTTCTTCTACCCCCAACATAACCCACATCTCCTCTGAGCTTCGCCCAGGCCTACCCTTAGGAGAACACAACTTGAGTTGTTGGGCAGTAAATATAAGGGTGATTCTCTCTGTTTCCTTTAATGTTCCCAAATGCCACATACCACACTGGGAGCCATCTGCAACCTAATGTTTCTCTTTCTTCTTCCCACCATGAAGAAAACTGGGGGGGGGGCGGGGGTAAGATGACTGCATATTCATTAGCACCCTTCCCATTGAGTGGAGACGTCTATGTCCCCTCCTTGGGAAGCTCTAATAAAATATGGTGGAAGGGTTGTTATACCAGCTTCCAGACCTCCAACCTCTGGGAACAATCTCTCTGGGAAAGGCTACAGGTAGAAACTCTGATAGCTCCAGCTGAGCTGGCCCTCCAGACATCCTTTCCTAGGCACAATACAAAAAAGTAAAGCCATTTCGGACCCTCAGACCAGCTCAGATGCCAGTTACATGCCATCAAGTTACCTCAACTGGTGCTACATGGCAACAATGAATCACACGACTGCACCTGTCCAAAACTCAGACTCAAACACCATATATATATATATATGATGTTGTTTCAAACTACTACATTTGGGAGATGGTTTATTACATAGTAACAGATAAACTGAAGAGAAGGCCAAAAGCAATGATGGGGTGTTTCATTTCCTCTTTCTGTGGTGAAACTTTTTTGTTTTCTTTCATTGGTGCCTGGCATTAATCTCACGTCCCTCACATCCTTTTTGATGACCCATACCAGAGCTACAAGGTCATATAATCAGGGCTCTTCTATTTCAGGCATTTCTTTTTCCCTCAGAGATACATCCCTGGGCCAGAAGGAACTTGCCCACACAATGGCCTGTGCTAGTGAGTGTGTGTGTGTGTGTGTGTGTGTGTGTGTGTATGCACAGGCTTCTTGTTTGTGTGAGAAATACATTTTTCATTATCGGACTTTATTTTCTGTCCTCAATAGAGCCTTTTCCCTTTTCTTTTCTCTTTTGGTGGGGACTATAGAAACCATTTCAAGGCAAAGCCCTGTCTATTGCTTTTGTTTCTCCATCCTTGTTTGGACAGAGCCTTGCGCATTCAGCGCTGGCGTTCCTCGCGGTGGTCGGCATTGTTCCTCTCTCCTGGGCCCGGCAGAACGCTTGGAGGGTCAGTTGGAAATGAAGCTTCTATTATCTATGATCTGCCTCACCCTCTAAGCCGGTCCGTCCCTACACTAAGACTCAGCCAAGCATGAAGAAAACTAATTGTCCCCACTCTCTGCTCTACTGCACACCAAACCCCTGTTTGTGCTTCCCAGTTACGCGGCAGGGGGAGAAAACCTCGCCTCGCAGGGACAGAGGGACGTGCGGCCCCAGGTACCCTCTGTCCAGGATGCGCGAACTCAGCAGCCAGGGACTCAAATCCAGTGGCTTGTTTCTCCAGGAGCTGCTGAGGCCAGGACTGGGCAGAAGGCGAGAAAGCTGATAACTCCGCGAGTTCTCAGTAATTGCAGTGGGCATAGGAAAGGAGACTTGATTAATTTGCCTGATGAATTATGCATCACCTCTGCGTGCCGCCCTCCCAGCCTCAAAGCTTTATTATTCACATTGCTTGAATCTGATCACCTCTCGTCTCCTTGCATTGAAAACTGCTGTCCAACAAGTACCAAGCGAAGCCTTGGGCGCTTGATCGCTAGGACCCTCCAGCAGAGTGCTTCTGGGAAGCTGGCAGAGTGACTGAAATAGGAGCTGTATTTAAAACACGCACGGAGTAATTCATCAATAGCAAGCCCAAGATTTATGATGTGAGGGGAAACTCAGCTGTCTTTTGTAGTCTAGGACAAAAAAAAAATTTAATACAGAAGTGGCAATTACTTTGTTAGTGGCGTTTTAAGTTAAAACCACATGAAAGAAAGTCTCCTTTAATAAAGAAAGGAGTAAAAAGGGATGCCACAGCAGTGAGATTAGCTTTGGAGGTTTTCAAGGCCTGGGGATCGCAGATTTGATCTCCCAATTTTTCATCTCTCTGGTCTGTTCAGTTTTAGGCCCTTTTCAATCCCTCCTGAGTGGTTAGTAACAATGTGGCCTTTCATTAAGGGCCCTCGCACCCTCTAAATGACGAAGTCTCGACGAAGTCTCCCTTGTTATCACCCATCTCTCCAGGTGAAGACAGAACTCTTTGTGTTACAAATCAGAGTAAAATAAAGGCAATACTTTCCGAGTGAAGTTGGGATGGAAGAATTTGGGCAGGGCCTAGCTTTTTGTCAAAGCTCAGCCCGAGGGGCAAAGCTAACAAGAGAAACAGATTCGGTTAATAAAATAAGATGATGATTTTTTAAAATTTTGCTTTTTTGATAACAGCTTTATTAAGATATAATTCATCCTCTTAAAGTATACAATATAATGGGTTTTAGTGTATTCATAGAGTATCTTTAGTATATTAATAGAGTTGTACAACTATCTCTACAACAAATTTTAGAACATTTTCATCATCCCCAAAAGAAACCCTGTGTGTACTCTTTAGCTATGACCCACCCAACCCGCTTCCCCCCACCAAGGTAACCACTAGCCTGTTTTCTGTCACTATACATTTGCTAATTCCGGACGTTTCATAAAATGGAATCATAAAAGATGTGGCCTTTTGTTGTCTGACTTCTTTAACTTAGCATCATATTTTTAGGCTCATCCATGTTCTAGCATGGATCAGTACCCCTTTCTTTGAGGTAGAATAACATTCCATTATCTGGTTATACCAAGTTTTGTTTAATTATTCATTAGTTGATGGAGTAATATGATGATATTGTTGTCTTTTTATTTGAAATTTTTGTTTTCTGTCTTCATGGTAAGAATCTCATATCAGGTTGACATGAAAATCTTTGGGTAATGCAGTAGACTAGAAGAAGACCAATGGAAAAGTTCAAGCAAGAAATGGGTTTTAGATTCTTCCAAGCTGGGGTTAGAATAGTGAGGTCCTAATATATTTACTATGGCATTCGTAGAAAGCCTTACAAAAATGAGTTCTATTGTAAAGTTCTAATGAAAAAGTGACTTGCATCTTTTCAAAACAACAAGAATCCTATTCAACAAACATATATTGGACGCTCATTTGACTAGAGTTGCTGACCTCAAGGACTTAAAAGTCTACTGAAAAAGCAACAGTCTCAGATGATGGATGAAAACAAATGCCAAATAGATGTGGAGACAACACATGAAGGCACAAAAAAAAATGGTTTGTTCTGATGGGCAGGCCAAGAGCCAGGTAAGCCAGAAGGGTAAATCAGCCAGATAAAACAAAAGCCTGGCTGGAGTCAGGCAGGCATGCCTCAGTTTCACCAACTGTAGACTGAGCCTTCAAACCAACATCGTAATAGTGCCCCCTTTCCTCAGAAGAGGCAGCTGCAGTTCCAGGATTGGTCTTTGACTCGTACTCCATTTGGGGAATTGAATCAGCGCATCTGGGGATCTTAGTTTCCCTGGCTATAGGTAAAATGAACAGCTGGACTCAATATTCTGCAACATCTCCCAAGAAGCAGAGAGTAGAATGGGAAGACTTCAGCATACGGCTTTGAATCCTGACCCCACCATTTACTAGTTCTGTGGTCGTGGGCAGGTCAACTTATCGTTTCCAAAAGATAGTTTTCTCATCTGTAAAATGGGAAGAACACAACTTATGCATTGACATAGTGTAAGGATGGAGTGAGGTAATGTGCACAAGGTGCCTTTCATTAGCAGGCAATACATAAATGGTAGTTACTTAAGGCTCTACCAATGCTAGCAGTCTTAATGTGATAAGGAGTCAGCTCCTCAGGCAATACAGTATTTACTGAGTACTTCCTATTTGCCCCCAAATAGGAGAGAATAAAGAAGAATGTGATGAAAAGCCCAACCTAGACTATATAAAACAAATAATGATCAGGACAAGATATTATCCCCTGGACGGAAGTGGCTACTGTCACCTCCCTCTCCCAGGATTCTCAGCACTTTTCCCTTTGGGTTTGATTATTAGGTTAAGAGTGTTATCTTCTCCATCAGACTGTAATGTCCTTGAGGGTGGGGACCATGTTCTTTCATATTAAAAATCTGGGCTTATCAGGGAGCTCCCAATGAAACCGCACTTCTTCTCTACTTATCTTTTTCTCCCTCCTTGTAGTTATATGTGATCTTATAGTTAAAATTTCATTTTTAAAGCCTCTTGAGCTATATTTCCTTGCACAGCACAGTTCTATAGTTGTAGCTATCATTCCGCAGAACACTCAATGTTTAATTTCCTAAAGTCTAAGGCACTGCTTTGGTTCACATGATTGACGTGATGGGGAATTTTTTCCCTCATGCTGATTAGCAAACTCAAGATAGGAATTACACTTATTTTCCCTCTACTTTTAGAACCAAATAGTTGTCCAAAAGGCATGCCAAACATTCTATTTTTAGTAGAACAAGCCTTCTCTTTGGCTCTAGATAGCTGAAGACTCTATTGCTTCCCCATCTTGCCCAGGTGCCAGGAGTTCTTTGTAACAGATGACCACTGACTGGTCCAGCTGAGCTCCACTCCATATCTATGTCATGCTGAGACATAGCTCCCTTCAGAAAGAATGAGAGAATATTTGAGCAACAAAATCCTTATTTTTACCTGGAACAGATACATGAGTTTATGGATAGATGATCATATCCAGAAGGATAATTATGGAGAAGATCCTGGGTTGGCTCATAGGATCAAGGAAAGAATGGATTCAGATCTCAGGAAGGACAAGAGCCAGGACAGGACCTTTAGGAACCCTCAGTGGCAGGATCTAGGGACCACCACTTTGTTAACTCCACTCCATGACTCCAGTCCCTGGTTATACAAAACTTTAACTTTCAAATTCCGGAAGAGAGAACATTTGACCTTGCTTCAGTCAGGGGTCTATCCTTCAACCAATCCCTCTCACATACTACATACATAGTCACTGATTTGCCCACCCTTTATTTGGGGACGTTCCTAGAGAAGGGAGATTTGTTGTGAACAGGGGAGCCACCACCCTAGTTGATATCTACTGCAGTGGGTGCTTGCCTCCTTGCCCCAAACAGATTAGCAACAAGCAAGGCAAGGAAACACTCTACTCAAGACTCTCTCAGATGCAATCACTGTTTCATCTGGTAAAAAGTTACAAGATCAAAGGAAAAAAAATCACCAACCTGTAATTTTCTGGTATTTATGATGCTATCTTCTTTTACATGCTTACCTAGCATTTTAAGTTCTGTTATTTAACAGGCTGGAAATTCATGAGGCCAAGTATTTATTGCAATACGCAAATTTTATGTACCCAAACTGTGCAGCTGGGAATAAGCATTTTCTTAAAACATAGTGCAGCCCTCAAGAAAAAGACTCTAAATCAGAAACCCCCAGAAATTCTTATCCAACAAAAGAGTTCAGGAAGAAATTGTCCCTGAAGGCACTGTAAGGTCAGGGTTGGGGAAGGCACTCTTTCATTGATTTTGTCATTGATTATTTTGTGAGCACGTGCTCTATGTCAGGCACTGTGCTAGGCACCAGGATTCCAAAGTGATCCAGATGAATATGGTCTCTGTTCTTGGAAATCTTATGGTGCACTGTTTAACTAGCAACAACCCTCATTGGGCTCCAATAAGGATTATGGAGTATGTAAAATCATGTAGTAAGATGACCCCACTTAGCTGGAGAGGATTGTTTGAGAGGGGCTGAGACCTGAGAGGAGTCACATGAAGCCATGTGAAGAATAGGATGAGAGTGTTCCAGGCAGAAGGAACTGCTTGGGGTGTGGAGGGGGAAGCAAGAGAGAACATGAGGCATCCAAAGAGCTCTCTGAGTCTAGAATTCTTGAAGTACAGACAACCAGGAAGGCGGTGTAGCAAGATGAGACAGGAACCAGCTCAAGGACAGCTTGAATTAGAACTTTATCTTTGGGACACCAGGGGCTCTCAGAAAGTTTTAAACAGGGGCTACCTTGTGGATGTAGTGAGGGGAAGAATTGGGGCCAGAGAGCCCTGGAGGCACATAGGAACCTAGTAGAAGAAGACTTCTAAAAACTTAATTGACCCTTTTCAGAAAGTTCTTCTGAGGGCTAGTGCTTGCCTCCCTGAGATGTAGGAGAGGTTCTCTGGAAGTACTGGAGATCCTGGGACAAAGATGGGTGGCCAAGGCCAAGGTAGGGCTCAGAGAAGGGGGTAAGGAGCTTTTTGCAGCCACCTTGAGACTCCATATGCTGGTATAGGACAGACCAACAGAACCTCAGTCCAGATACTCTTGTTAAGTGTCTTTGTAACCCACACTGCTGGCTTTGAGTTCTTAGCCTCTTCCATTCAGGAGGCAAGGCTTCCGACACTGAGAGATATGCCCAGTCCACGTTCAGACCTCATGCTGATTGGGAGCCCAGGATAGGCACAGCCTCTTGGTAGCATCCCTCCGTCACTGCTGGGGTAGGTTCAATAGCTGGTCTTGTTCCCGCTTCCTCCTCTGAAAATTTTTTTTTGCTTAGTTATACCAAAAAGTGACTAATTTTCCAGTTCACTTCTCATTTATTTCTCTGAAGAGTGATTTGTTGTTTGAGATGGCCAATTGACTTGTTGTGTCACTCACTGAATATTTATTGAGCGCATGTGGGTAACACTCCATGTAAAATCTCCTAGGGGGTGTCAAATGAATCAGACGCAAATCTTGACTTCAAGGAACTTGATGTCATATATGAGAAACAAGACACGTTGATTCGGCTCATTTACTGAGGACCCACCACGCATCAGGCTCTGTGCTCAGGGGTTCCTGAGACACAGCAATGAACAGCCACTCTCACAGAGTTCACGTGAAAACACAAAGCCTGCATCCACTGCTGAATGTGTTATTTTAAAGGTCAGCACCGAGATTCCTTGGAAGGTGAGAGAGACCCGTCCTTGTCATGTTGCAAGTTGAGCCTCCAGGGCTTTGGCCATCGGATGCCAGGGCTTTTGGGGAAGGAGCAGCTAGCTACCCAACATGACAGTGGGGAGGAGCTTTTAGATGCCAATCTTCCTGGCACTATGAATTGAAGAAGTGGTGACAGAAGAGACGAGGGATACTCAATTCAGGGTGGGGGTCAGAAAAGACATTATAGTGGAAGCAGCACCTGGATGTTGGTTAGCTGGGCCAGTAGGCAGGAAAATGTCCCAGGCAGAGGGAACAGAATGTCCATGAATAGAGGATAAGCTAAATAAAATGTGAAGAGCTGTTATATAATGAAATCCCATAGAATACTGAAAAGTCAATCTCTCTCTCTCTCTCTCTCTCTCTCTCTCTCTATATATATATATATATATATATATATATATATATATATATATATATATATATAACAACATGGGCTGATCTCAAAAAAACAATGCTGTGCTAAAAAGACAAGTTTATATATAATTGTATAATATATATGCCTATATTTATATTTGTACACAGCTATATAGATGTAGCTATAAACCTAGAAGGAAAACACACCAAACTCATCAGAGTGATTACCTCTGGGGAGCAGAGAAGGGATTGAGGATGGCAGTGAAGAGGTCTTAAGCTTTATTTGTAGTGTTTCAGTCTCTTAAAAGGAGAATATACTCATGAGTTATTTAGGGATTAGAAATCTATACTACAAAGTAAAAATTGTTCAGTGCTGTAGACAGAGCTGGAGTCCATGGGATGCAAAGTGTGGAGGGGGACACTTCCAGCTGGGAACAGAAGAGGAAACTTCATGAAGGAGGCAGTCCCCAGTTGAAGAATGGGCCAGATCAGGCCTTGCTGAGAAGGAGTGGGCAGAGACAAAAGCATAGGAATAGGAAAATGCAGGATGGATGAGGGAAGAACAATAGTTTGCCTGGAATGAGTCTGTGAAGGTGAAGATTGGGGGTCAGGGAGAAAAGTTAGATTAGGACCTAGTCTTTGGGGATCAGATTGGGGGCTCTGGAGGCTCTGGAGCAAATGAGGGGCACAGTAGGGCTGGTAGTCGCAGGCAACACAGTAGGTAAGAGCCAAGTCAGGAGGCTGGTACAGTGCTGGGACGGGCCTGAACTGGGTCAGCGGTCACAAGCAGAAGGGGATGGGAGAGCAGGGCCCTGAGGGTGCAGAATGCTGGTAGAGATGTGACCTTTGCCAGGTCATACAGTTCAAGCTAAAACCCTTACCCAGCTTCTTAGAACAGTTCTTACCTCAGCCTGAAACACTGTGGGGCAAGAGGAGCTCTGAAGAATGCCATGCTCTTTAAACTGACACTCTCAAGAAAAGCCTTAGTTTCCTTGAAAAATTCTTTATTAATTTAAACACCACGGCTTTCTGCTAACACTAAGAAGAGATTATAATATTCCAGTGGGACTTCCTTTGCTTAACATGAAAATAAACCTGACAGAAGGATTACAAAACTAAACATGGACTATTACAGGAAACACTAATCACCTCCCATTCTTTCTTCTCACTCACTAAAACAACGATTTAGACAAACAAAGCAGTGGAGAGAAGGAGGGAGCAGAGCTGAAGGGTGTGTGGCTCGGCTAATCCCTGCTGCTTTGATAAATCTGAAATAGGATCATTTGACATCTGAGGAGTGGGAGGTGTCACTCAAGGAGTGCTTTGCGTTGGGTTACCTCAGGTAACTCTGATTTGCCTTTTGAATGAAACAGCTTTGGACAGAACATATAATTTTTCTCTGTGAAGCCACTGTGGAACCCTCCCTTTTCCTCCTCTGGCTGGGGTAATTACCCTTCTCTGGGCCCGGACCCCCTCCTCCATTATTAGCACATCTGGGCCAAGATGGCTGTCTGTAGGCAGGAAGCCCAGGGAACCCAGGGCCCACAAAGAAAACCCATTCAGTGCCCAGTGCCTGTGCTTGTAAAAATTTCCTGAATGAGAAGCTGATTTGAGCAAGAAGAGGGGACAGAGGAAGAGGGAGGAAGAGAGAAAGGACGGGTGGTTCCATCCCCAATATTCTGGACCCTGGATTTTAATGCGACAGTTAGTTGCTATCCGTACCTCCCACCCCGTCCCCTACACCAGCTCATTCTCTGGAGCATCATTTAGAAACGTCCTGATGATGCAGGAATTCTCACTAAAAACCCAGGAAGGCCTCAGAGCACAACATAAATGAATGAGATGCTGTGTCCTAAACAATGAACCTGAACATGCACACATATCGGTTGTATACATAAATACTGACATTACTGGGTTCTCCCATGTGACCTACCCCCCCTCCCTGTCACATCTTTCTCTCTTTCTCTGTGACAGGTTTGGAGCTTCCAGTTCCACCACAGTCCTGGTTTTGCCTCAACTGTCACCTTGCTCCTGCATCCTGTGTTGTCTGTCTCATTGTGATTAATGCTGACCAGACGAGTGGCTCCTGGGTCTAAGGACTGGTGTCGGAAGTGCAGGAAACTCTCAATCCCCTGTGTGCATTTTCTTATCCTATTTATTGTTGCTGCTGACACTCTGCACCTCCCGGGCGCATGACGCCCCTCCAGTCAGCCCCCACCTGTGTGTACCGGAACTGCCTTCTCTCAGAGCTGTGTGTTAGACTACCTGGGCTTTGGGGGAAAAAGAGAAGTTTCCAGTTTGAATGTCACCTCAAACAGTTTCCTGCATTTCCATAAAGGCTCTGGTTTCATGCAGTTCTTGGCTGCATTATCGTTTGTCCACCTTGCGTGCAGTGACTTCGTGTTTGAGTGCTTTATGTTTACCTACACCCCTGTCACAGACGTTCCTCAAATATGTGTCCTTAGATTAGGCAAAAAATAAAATAACCTGAAAACATAAAACAAAATGTGTATGTGTTTAAGCTTTTTGCCATTAAAATCCAAGGAAACAAAAACAGAAAACAACAACAACAAAAATAAACCTTATTAGTTTCTGGAAAAAATACATCCAGCTTCATTAAGAGTAATTATTAATTTACCAAATGGTCATTTTTAGGAGTGCAGTTCTGAAAAACTAAGGGCTTGAAGGAAATAATCAAGAAAATTAAAGAGATTTGAATCCCCAAAATTAAATTACTAAGATTCCACTTAGGAATTGAGGATCTATGTGCTAATAAGACTCCACAGTGATTTCTTATCCTGTTTGTTTTGAACTGCGGATGGGTCTCTATGGGGCCCTCAGAGTGCATTGTAAACCTGTTTTGGGTGAGTGTAGTAAGGCTTACAACCAGCAAAGAAGAATTGAACTCCTTCATCTCCTTTTGTGCCCCATCTTCTCTGTAAAGAGAGGACAGCCGCAAGGTGTCCCTGAGCTCTGAGCCTGGAACAAGTGGGAGGACCGTGAGTTACTCCAAGTGAGTGTCGGTTTCCTGTCCCACACATTTCAGCCCTGGAAGAAAGTTTGTCACGGACTGATTTGTGTCCCCCACCAAATTCATATATTGAAGCCTCAACCTCCAATGTGATTGTAGTTTGGAGGTAGGTCCTTTAAAAAGGTCATTGAGGCTAAGTGAGGCAGGCCTTGATCCAGCAGGGCTGAGTCCTCGTAATAAGAGGAAGAGACCATAAGGAGGCCTGAGGGCAGAGAGGAGGCCATGTGAGGACTCAGCAGGAAGGCACTGTCTGCCAGACAAGGCCAGAGACCTCAGGGGAAAGCAGACCTGCCAACAGGTTCATCTTAGACTTCCAGGCTCCAGAACTGTGAGTAAATACATATCCTAGTCAGTGGTATTTTGCCATGGCAGTCTTAGCAAACTAACACAGAGCCACACAATTTTCTCTGCCTTACAGACTTGCAGAGCTGCTGGGAGGTTTTATGTGGACCAGAACATCTCCATCTTCTGCAAGGAGAAAAAATTAGATCTTGCAGTTATCTATCATCTGGAGCTATCCAGAGATTTCATGGCCTGTCTATGGAAATAGCTTTCTGTCTCTAAAAGTAGGTGTCTGCTTGGTAGAGGTTTTGCAGTGGGACTCTGAGAATCAGCCAAGGGAGTCTCATGAGGACTGCATTCTCTCCTAGAGGTTCTTTGAAAATGTGGATGAGTGGCTTTGGTTGTTACAGTGATGAGGCTGATGGAACAAGTGTAGGTAACCAAGTCTCTTTTATGGCATATTCTAATATGGCAAGTTCAAAGGCCTCTGACTTTTCTGTTTTAAAGGGCACGATTACTCATGAATGAGAGCACAGAACTGCAAACGGAGCCACTCAGAAGCTGTGGCTCATAATGGCTTCCTATCTGGTCTTTTAAAGCAATGTTCCCAAACGTGCTGGATAAAAAATAATTCCTGTGGTGCTTGTTCAAACAACAAGTTTCCAGATCCCATTCCAGGGAGCCCGAATCAGACTCTCCAAGGTAGGGCTTGAAAAGCTCTTTGTGTGTTTCTGAACCCGGCTGCATGCTGGAGTCACCAGGGAGCTCAATAAAGTCTGATGCCTGCGCTCTACCCCAGAGACTTGAATGTAGCTGGTCTGGGCTGGGGCCAGATTTCTTGTTTTTTCTTTTTTTGAAATTATTGTTATTCTATTATAGTTGTCCCAATTTTTTTTCCCTTTGCCCTCCTCACCCTGCCCACCTCCTGCTCCCACAGTCAATCCCCACTGCTGTCCATGTCCAGGGGTCATTCATACATGTTTTTGGACTAGTCCCTTCCCCTTATTTCTTCCATTATCCCATTATTCCCCTCCTCCCTCTCCTCTGACAGCTATCTGTTCCATGTTTCCATGTAGCTGGTTCTATTTTGCTCATTAGTTTATTTTGTTCATTAGATTTCTCTTATAAGGGAGATCATATGGTGTTTGCCTTTCACTGACTAGCTTATTTCTCTTAGCATAATAGTCTCCAGTTCCAACCATGCTGTCACTAAAGGTAGGAATAACTTCTTTCTGCTGTGTAGTAGTGTAGTATTCCACTGTGTAAATCTACCAGTTTTTTAATCTGCTCATCTACTGATGGACACTTAGGCTGTTTCTAGCACTTGGCTATTGTAAACAGTGCTGCTATGAATATAGGGGTGCATAAGTTTGGTGTTTTGGGATTCTTAGGGTATATTCCCAGCAGTGGAATTGCTGGGTCAAAAGGCAGTTCCATTTTTAGTTTTTTTGAGGAAATTCTGTACTGTTTTCCACAGTGGCTGCACCAGTCTGCATTCCCACCAATAGTGCACTAGGGTTCCCTTTTCTTTGTGTCCTTGCCAGCACTTGTTGTTTGTTGATTTGTCTGTGATGGCCATTCTGACCAGTAGGAAGTGGTATCTCATTGCGGTTTTAATTTGCATCTCTCTGATGGCTAGTGATGTTGAGCATCCTTTTATATGTCTCTGGGCCTTCTGTATGTCCTCCTTGGAGAAGTTTCTATTCAGGTCTTTTGCCCATTTTTTAATTAGACTGTTTGTCTTTCTGATGTTAAATTGTATGAATTCTTTATATATTTTGGAGATTAAACCCTTGTCTGATGTTTCATTGGCAAATATGTTCTCCCATATAGTCAATTTCCTTTTCATTTTGATGATGGTTTCCTTAGCCATGCACACACTTTTTAATTTGATGTAGTCCAATTTTTTAA
>VMDR010010354.1:0-30998 GCA_007922815.1 Macrotus californicus | reverse complement strand
TAGGCTGCCAGTCATAATATATCTCATGCTCTGTACCTCACCAGGTGATCACGCTCACCAAATCACCTCACCATATCATCCATGCTGTTGTCCAAAGCCCAAATTTGTAATTCCCATTGATTTCTTTCTTTCCCTCTTTAGTTGCCAACTTCTGTCAATATTACTTCCCAACCTTCCTTAGAATTCATCCTCTGTTCTCTATCCTGACTGCCACTAACTCCAAGGCCAGGCCATTGCATTGCTCTCTGTAATTAATGCAACACTTTCTACCTGGTCTGCCGACAGCATTTTCCAACCAATTTATTTCCTGTACTGTACCTAGAATGAGTTTTCACAATGCAAATGTTATTCTGTCACTTGCTTGGTGTTACTTCAAACCTATAAAATAAAGCCCTTCGTAAGATAAAATATCAACCTTCTATCATTTCAGCCTCATCTTTGGAACAGAAATCTATATTTTGAACTTTGAACAAGTAGACTTATCCTTGTCTTCTGCAGTTGCAAATTTCAAAGGCTTTCTGAAACGTCACCATGGCTTTGTACAAATGTTCAAAAGGCATAATAGCTGAGTCAGAATGGAAAATGTAAACATGATAGGTACTTTCTGGATCATGAGATTTGGGGTAAAAATTGTGCTTTGTGCTTTGTTTTGCTTTGTATGTAGCCTGACAGTCACAGGTTCCAGGGATTAAGGTGTGGATATCGTTGGGAGCCGTTATTCTGCCTACCATGGCCATGAATAACCAGACAAAACTTTCTTTCCTCATGGAGGGGATAATCCAGTGATGCCATGTGAGACCCAGACGCTCCTCAATATATGTCAGAGCTTGTAGTAAATAATCTCCTTGATTAGGGAGTTATTTCCTAACTCCCACTGGCAGATTCCCATGAACATACTACTTTTCTGTGTATGAAAGTTCTGCTTTTCAGGGTTGTGGTCTCACCCCACTGGA
Organism: Macrotus californicus; assembly: GCA_007922815.1. NCBI lineage: Eukaryota > Metazoa > Chordata > Mammalia > Chiroptera > Phyllostomidae > Macrotus > Macrotus californicus. Next base: position 30,045 of record VMDR010010354.1, on the reverse strand, counting down.
AAGAATATCTGGGTTTTCTCCAGTATTTTTGTCCTCCTACCTTATTTTCTGTAGAAACTGAAGAACATGGCATTGAGTTTAATGACTTTTCTTACATATTGAAGGAGTGCCTATGACACTGAGAAGGGGAGGGCTTGCCAAAGCATGGAAATTCCAAGGGAATAATGAACACGAACGCAAAGTGCTTGATAGTCACGTCCTAGAATCTAAGAAGCATTCACGTACGTGCTTTCCAGGACCCTGACTTAGGTTCAGAGAAGGGAGAAAGCAGTGTGTCTTGAGCTGGTATTGGGCAGACGGAAAGGAAGGAATGTCGTCCTGGGGAGGGAATTACAGGCAACTTGGGTGCAGAGTGATTGGGTGTAGCATTTTTGCCAAAGAATTCAAACATGAATGATCCAGAATAGTAGGTGATACAAAATTAGATGCATTTGGCTTTACACACTGTTATTTTAAAAATGTTTTCTTTGAAATTATATTCCACTTAGGAAAATGTAAAAATGAAATTGCATGTCCTAAACATAAAAATGTGCTAACAATTCTATGTATTTTTAAAATTAGCTCCAAATGAAATATTTTCCCTTCTTCTACTTGTCACTTGCCTTCAGTAACATCCTCCCAGAAACATCTTTCAAAATCTAAATTAAGAGAGGGCAGGTGAGAGAGCTTAAGATGCTCTGGAAGCAAGTGCCAATTGCATGTCATGTACAATTTGTCACATTGCTTAGGTTCCATAAAATATTCATATTCGTGCAATTTTGTGTTGTATAATCCACATTCATTTATATTTTCACGACTTACTGGTAATGACACTAATTATGCAGTTGGCAGGGAGGCATGAAGTGACACTTAACGATGATTTTTGTCAACAGTAGGGCGTTTGATTGTAAACTGTTTCCATCAAGAAATCCTCCAAGTTAATTTATTTTTTCCTTGTTGCCAGTAGAAAAGAAATAGCACCGCTCAGCTGAGACTGTGAAACTTAGAAGTCTCTCAACTTCATTAGCATCCAGAGGGGAATCCTGTGAGAGAGAGAGAGAAAGGGAGTTGCCTCTGGCACTAATTAATGACAAAGACAAACAACACCGTTGGTAAAGTTGATCTGGAACTTTCTGCAAGCACAGTCTCTTTGGTGGGTTGTCTGGTTGGAGAGAACAATGGAAGTGACTCATCTCAGGCGTTTTTCTGCATTACCTACTGCTTTCACCGGTCAGCAAATTCAAGTTCACTCTTCTGATTGGTTCCTATCTCTCTGCCACTCTACCTCACCACCTTCCCCTTTTCAGGCCTAATCTAGGCTAGCATCTTCCATTTATCTTTTGGTTTTTCTCCGCCCTTGCCATTTCGGACTCTGACAGGTAACGATTTTTGTTCCTTCCTATGAATGACACTGACTTAGATTCAGCTGAGCCTCACCACCTGGGTGACCACTTCTCTCTTTATGTCTTCATGGCACACAAGGTTATTAATGTGGCATATGCGGACAGTAGGAATTTGACTCAAAGTCCATGTACGGAGGAAAAGTGCTCAAGTGTTTCCCTTTCCTAAGAAAATCAGTATTAAACCTTGCCATTTTTCCTCCACAGATTTTAGCTATAGAAGTGAGAAAAACTAGGAAGCTAGGGTTAAATTCAAAGATACTTTGTTCTTTGAAATATTTGCCTTCCTCAAAAAAACTTGGTGTTTTTTCTGTTTGCATGTGACTGGCAAAGCAGGTAAATGCCATGTTAGGGAGACGGATATAAAGTATGCAGACATTGCGGGGGAGCACAGTTGTTTCGCTGAGGACCGACAGTGTGACTTTTGCAGGCAGATAGTCTGGGTTGGAGCAGGAGACGGGAGATGTGGGGTCCCACTGACCAGCTGTAGGCCTCCGGAAAATTCTCAATTTACTTAAATCTCTGTCTCTGATTACTCGAATGACGGGATTAGGTAGCCAATCTGGGTGCCCCTTCTGATTTTAAAGTTGTGTGTGTCTGTGAATGCCAAAGGACTGTGCGATTGTATTCTGGCCACCCTCTGGGACTCCACATTAGCAGTGATTTGTGGAGTTTCAACGGAGGAAAAGACATAATGATCCTACCCAGGTGGCAGGAGTGGCGGTGAGGAATGGCATGGGAAGAGAGAAATGCCTCATTCCTGCTCAGGATTTCATGCGAGAGTGCTTTGGGGCGAAGCTCTGTTTATAATAAGGCCCACCTGGGACTGATCACATTGTTAATAAACATCTTTGATTTCCTCCGCTGCCACCAGGATGCATCAAAAGAGCTAATTAGTCAGATTTTTGTTTAATGGTGCTTATCTAAATAACTTAGGAGCTTTTGAGTGAAAACAATAAAAATGCAAATGATTATGGTGCAGTGCAGTATAATAAGGATATTTTCATAGTCAGAAGGGAGAGTTGCAAAGCCAGCAGCAGTGGACCTGATGTGGGTGTTACCTGTTCTAGCCTTTTGTCAGACCCAGTATGCTGGGACTGGCGCCAGCGGGAGGTGTTATTAATGGGGTGCTCCAGCAGCTGCCTTTGGGTCTTGGGAGGTGGTTAGGTGACAAACTCCAATGGACATCACAGTGCACTAAAACACAAGTTAGGTGATTGCTGACCTACAATGTAAATTTGCCTTTTACTAGGTTCCCTTCATTTGTTAGTTTTGAAATTCGTGGGGAAATGTGTTAGGCCAGCGATGACTGCACCACGGTGCCATACTAGCTCCATGGAAAAATGATGCGTGGAATCAGGCTGCATGGTCCAAATGCTGGAGTGAGAACCAGAAGACCCAGACTGTGTTCCTGACTTTATTGCTTATTACCTGGGTCTTTGGGGCAAATTGTATAATCTCGCAGGGCCTCATATTCTCAGCTCTTCTATTCACATACAATCCATCCTAGGAAAAAGGTTGAGGAGTCCAATAAGTGAGGGAAATCCTGAACATGAAGATACCCTCTTGACAAACCCATAATTTACATTAGTGTTATCAAAGTGTCTGAGAAAACTTTGATAGCACATTTCCCAAACTTATGAAGCAAGGAGTCTTTTTTGATGACATTCTATTACCAAGAAACACCCGTGAGGAGCATGGGGCTAGATGACCTCTGGAATCCCTCTCAAGTACATGAATAGGTCCACAAGGTGTGATTTCTGCAAATTTTGAGAAAAACTACTGAGATATGAATTAAATCCAATAATAAAGTTAACCTGCTTTTAAAAAGACCTTGAATTCTGGAAGGACTCATTTAGTTGCTGTATTTCATAGAATCTGAAATGCCACTGGTTGTAAAATGCACCATTATTTTATGTATTTTAAGAAAAAATGCTGCTAGTTAAACTATGACATGGCTTCGGTTATAAGACTCATTCTTGATTTAGAGGTATCTTAAATCCCTTGATTTCAAGTTATATGCATATGTTCAGAGTTAGAAATGCTTTTGCCATCAGCCCTTGAAAGAAGGAGAAAGAGAAGGGCATTAGAAGGAGATTTTAAACACTGAAAGACCTTTATGCTTGAATCTCTTAAATATAATTTTGCATGAATAACTTTGACAGTAACTCTGAGGTGTTGGGCCTCTTACTTGTGTTTGACAGATTAAGCAACTAAGATGTAACAAGACTGTGTATCACCAAGACTGACAGAGTAAATTTCAGCAGGGTTTTGTTTTTGTTTTGTTTTTTGATGCTAGTATGGGTTTACATGGCTCATTATAATTGTACCTACTTTGAAAACATCACTATTGATTAGCCTTCAGTTTTGCAAATTCCATTTTTAAGTGAGTAATCTTGAATCTAGTTTGGGTTTCCTGGTGTCAGGTAAGTCCCTCCTCCTGTGGCAGGTTAGGGAATGCCACTCCCCCCACTGTTGATCACCCAGCCTGCAGAGGGCAGACCAGGGCTGGAGAAGGCCACAGGGACCAGATGAGCCAGACCACTGTTCGCTGTCACTGCGAGAGTTACCACTTCACCAGAAAAAAGAGCCAAAGAGGAAAGACAACTGCATTTGAACTCACAGGGACCCCGGGGCATGTGCTCCTTGAATGAGGGAGCATCAGTTGGTCTCCTGGGGAAAGAATAGTGCGGAAGCAAAAGGACCATGCTCCCTATTGAAGCAGCTAAAGGCAGCCTTCTGTGCTTTTAATTTCTAGTTAGCTTTTTCTAGAAATAGGCAGGCATTGAAGAAGTTTTTTTTTTTCCAATTTATTTTTTTTCAAACTGAGTTAAAATAGCCAGAAAAAATATGATAATGTTAGATTGGATTTTTCCAGTGGCTTGACTTGGGAATGACTGGCAAAGCTTACCACTATAGCATGAGGAAAAAGAATTAAACCCAGGCTTTGGCATATGGGCACAGAGGGAGTGAGTTACCTGGGGGAGTATTTGAAGGTTGTCTAAAGACCTAGCTGCACTGACGCTGGTTCTCTCTGGGCCTCCTGCAGCTGACATGTGGTTTATTAGTCATACTTTGAGTCAAAACATAAAACATCAGATTTCAAGGCAACGTTGTTATGACAAAGAGTAGTGTGGTGACTATTATTCCTCACACTACCTTACATGGATTGGTTTATTGAACAGTAGGTCGGTTACCATTAGTGCCCCGAAAAAATAATAGTCATTGCTAGATTGGCTAGTGTCAGAAACCATTCTCAAATTAGACTAAGTGTGATATTATTAGAATTCAGGGGTTGCATTTTGGAACCCAAACTAGGGAATGTGCTTTGTTCTCAGGAAAGCTTGGAGCCAGGGACTTGACTCCTGGGCAATGCCCTTTTCTCTGTCCACCTCTCTCCTGTCTGCTTCCTCCACTTCTCTGGTTCATTTCTTAGGAAACAAGGCAGCTACTAGGGTCCAAGTTTTACCTCCCCTAGCTCAGGGCCCACAGAGACTGGTTTCTCATTATCAGCAGTAGCTCTAGCCTGGCCCTGGTTGAATCAGGTTCTTACCTTTAGATGTGGAGACTCTGAGAGTGGGATGATATAACTCCTGGAAAAGTAGCATTTTGGGAGGAAGTAATGCAGGAGAGAGAGCAAGAGAAGCAGGAGGAGGAGAAGAAAAAATTGGACTTGTGAAATGATTTGTATGTCTTATCAAAGTAATGAGGATGGCTGGAGCAGCATGGATCTCCAGCCAGGTGGGAAGATCTGGGTAATGACTGCACTGTGCATGTTCTTCTCTGTGTCATCCTGGAAACACAGACCCCTCTTATTGAAATAGCATCACAATGAGACAAAACACACCCAAGTGAAGGAATCCATAATTGGAGACAGCCGCCGATGAGAGTCAGTGCTGACCTCTGCATAGAAAGGTTACTTGGGCCTCTGGTCTCCAGAGCCTTGGCAGACTGCTAGCTTACACTGGTTATATCCATGGGAATAACAAATCATTCAGCTGCGTGTCTACACTGTCCTAACCATTCAGTTTGTCCACACTGCCATTGGGAAGGAGCCAGGGGAAGAAAGAAGACCAGGGCCACTGCTTACTCTCAGAATCCATAGGAGTAATGGCATCTCCTGCTCAATGTTTTGCCCATTTGTACCTCAATAAAGATTCCAAAACAGTGAAAAAAGGTAGAAATGTAGGATTGCTGAAATCAAGGTCTCAGAGGATATGAATGGAGAGAGTTGAAAGAAGGGCCAACTGTGATCAGAGTGTAGCGAAACTTGTTAGGGGGACAGGAGTGAGGGGGGCAGGGCCATTCTTGCCACCCCCACTCTCTGTGACCTTGCATCTGATATATCAGACAGATTTCCTCTCTGTCTAGAGTGACAGGTGCATATTCGTTTTGCTAGGCCCTTGAGTCTTATCCACAAGACTTGATAAGATGGAGCTCAGGACTGAAATAAGAGACTGTTCAATGTAAATGTACATAGAGGGTGAGGAGATGGGATTTATTATCGACCACACTGGTTTAGTTTGGATTCCCCAGATCCTGAAGCAAGGGTTTAAACATGAGTACTTTGTTGGCCATCCCAAGAAACACCAGGTGGGAAGTGGTGTAATTCAAACCAGCCTTTGGTTTTTTAGGAACCAAAGGGATGAAGGCTGCATTTCTAAGCAAGTTCCCACTGTGGCCAGATGGAGCACTATCCTGTTGGGAAACTCTGGGAGATGGTGTACAAGATACACCAAAAGTGATTCCACAAGAGGGCCGAGGTTGCTGGGGTGTTGGCCCACCCACTCTCAACCCTGGACACTATGGGGCTGTCTCAGGAGAGAGCAGATGGAGCTTATGGGTGGACCTGGACCCATGTGTGAGGGACGGTGAGTGGGTTAAAGACACAGGTGCACCTTTGTCTTTCTGTGGTTCCACCACCAGGGGAGCTACAAGGCAGGTTTTTTCCAAGAAGGTTGGGGTCTCTTAAAAATAAATTCTGACTTTGCCATGACAAGTGAGGAAGAAAAAAAAGAAACATTAGGCAGGGGTTCAGGTTTCAGCGGCACCTGTGTAAAACATGGGGAGAAACAGTTGAAATATTTGGATGCTTTAATAGAAAACTGTACACTGACAGCTAAATCCTACAATAAGGTGACACTAGTTAAAATACAAATAACATGAAAGGGTTTATGAGGAATTTTCAGTAGAAGAGACAAGGAAACTGGAGGTCTGCTAATTGGGGTGGAAGGAGCCGTGGCCAGTGTGACATGGAAAACTGGATGCTCAGGTCCTAAGGTACTTGTGTTTTATCTGCCATCCACAGGGGAAAGTGGGACAAATACTGGGGGGAAAGACAGTGGCTCCGGGGCTCTCCACATGGAGCAAAACAACAGGGACATTGCAGTTGTGTGGGATAACTATGCAGGCTCTTCTGTGGCATTACACATTTGTGTAAAAGTTACAGTCCTTGGGAGTCAAGTACATGGAAGGTCGGACTTTGGGTGGTGGGCACACGATGAAATAAATATACAGAAGGTGCGTCATAGAATTGTGCACTTGGAACCTGTGTGATCTTGTTAACCGACGTCACCCAATACATTTAATTAAAAATACAAATAAATACTACACACAAAAAGTTATATTCTTAAATAAAAATAAACACTATTCAGGTCAATAGAGAGGAATAGAATTATATGCTTTATTATTTTGGAGTAGTGATTTCTATTTTAAATTAGGGTTGGGGCTTTGTGCTGTGGAGCTGTGTGGGCTGTGGAGCAGGAGGGCCTGGCTCTCAGTCCAGGTAGCCTTGATAAACCTGAGATAAAAATGTGTGCACCACCCAGGATTACTGCAGGGGGCTGGAGGGATAAACATATAGCATCATCGTATTTGGTAAATAGTGAGGGTGCTCTACATGGTGGATCAATTATCAGAGTTACTTCTATTTGACCAAGCATTGTGAGGTTTTTTGTCTTTTGTAAAAATCAGTTTTATTATATCCAGTGTCTATGTTACCATGTATTGTCTCACACTTTGGCAATAAAAATATAAATTTTTCTTTCAGTCAGTTCATAAAGGAGGTTCTCAAACAAATATTATTTTGGTTCAGATACAGGGTAATGAATTGAGATGCTAGAGTCAGTTTGTTTCAGCAAAAATTATTTTTAAAAAAGGTAGAGGGGGGATGTTTCCTCCGATAAGACAAAATATTTTGAGATTTTGAGTGATAGACAAAATTTGGGAATGGTTATATGGGAAAGAAAACTACCTCATTAAAGTTCAAAACTTCATGATAAGCTTGTATCAAAAAAAAAAAAAGCAGTGCAATTTTTCAAAGGTTACTGTTTCCTCTTTCTGGAGGTGATGATAAGCTGCCTAAAAATTAGATGTGAAAACCTGAGCCCAAGTGCTACTTGGAAAATACTCAAGTCGGCTGTGTTTTGCCTTCCAGGCGCTATTTCCTTGCACATACAAATTGCTGCGTCCTGTGAATGGGATTTATTAAGGGTCAGTTTTACACCCAGAGGCCCTAAACTTCCATTTTTGAGCAATGAGGTCATAGTTGTCCAACCAGAATCTAAGCTCCTTCGAAGCCAAATGCAAACGTTTGGGGATTCTTCTCCCCCATGTCATATTTGACTATTCTAAAAATTTTCCATATCCTTTCTGGATTCAGACGTGTTAACTATTTGGAATCCTGATTTTTTTCCTCTCACTGAGCAGTTGCCTTGCTTGAGTAACTCCATGAACTTTTTCTGTGAAGGGCCAGATAGTATCTTATGCTTTTGGGTCATTTGGTCTCTGTCACAACTACTCAATTCTGTGGTTGTCACACAAAAAGCAGCCACAGACAATGTCCACATGAATGGTGTGGCTGCATTCCAAAACACTTTACTTGGCCCCTGGACTGTAGCATTCCAACCCCCGACTCATATCATTAGTAAAGTCTGATGTTTTCTATTGATCAATTATTTGGAGTTGTAATGGTTAGACTATTGCATCCAGTTATTTAATCCAACACTAATCTAGGTATTACTGTGAAGAATATTTTGTATGTTTGAAGTGGTTAATATCTACAATCAGTTGACTATAAATAAAGGAGATTACCTTTGATTATATGGGTGGGCCTCATCCAATCAGGCAAAGGCTCTAAGAGCATAAAAAAGAAGAACCTGAGGTTTCCCTAGGAAGAAGAAATTTTGACTCAAGACGCAATATTAACTTCTGCCTGAGTTTCTAGCCTACTGGTCTGCCCTAAAGATGTCAAAATTGGCAGCCTCTCCACTCTGAGAGTGTGTATATGTACCCTATTGGTTCCGTTTCTCTGGACAACCCTGACTCATGTTGGAGAAATATGCTTCATGAATCACTTCTTACCCTGAAGACTCATCCTCCCTTATTATGTTATTGTCTTTATATATTTGTTTGTTTGTTTATTCGTCCACCCATCCATTCTTTCAACAATCTTCCCCATTTCAGTAAATGGTACCACCCTCCACCCAGTTATTAAAACCAGAATCCTTCAATGCTCCCTAGCCTCCTGTCTTTGCCTCAAACACGTTTCCTTTCCATCCCAACCCTGTTCCCATGGCTCTACCCTATTCTGAACCCCTTCTGCTGTGGCTACCTGACTGGCTCCCAGTCTTGCTTCCCCTTCAATCCATTTTCCATAAAGCCTTAGAAAAAGTAAATTAGCCTTCTGCCTAAATGCCCTCAATGACTTCCTGTGTCACTCGGAATAACTTAGATCCTTCTTTTCCAAGCTGGTTTCTGCTGACCTTCCAACTATATCATAACCCCCATTTCCCTCAGTGTTCCAAGAACACTGTCCTCTGGACACATGTCTAAAGGCTGCTCTTGTCCTTGCCTCAGGGTCTTGGCTCTTATTTTACCAAATCCTGAAGACTTTCCTGGTTTGTGCACACCCAGCCCTTTCTCATGCATCAGACCTCAATTTTCATATGACTTGCCCCAAGATGTCTTTGCCAACTACTCGATACACCTAACTCGATACATCTATCATAGCATCCCTCATCTTATTTATTTATTTATTTATTTATTTATTTATTTATTATTAATTGAATTTATTGAGCTGACATTGGTTTGCAAAATTATAGAGGTTTCAAGTGTATGACCCAATAAAGCATCATCTGCACACCTCATCATCTGCCTATCGCTCCGAGCAAAGTCTCTTTCCATCCCCATTTTCCTCTATTTTGTCCACCTTCACCCAGCCCCCTCCCCCTTTCCTTCTGGCTCTCATCACACTGTTGTCTGCCTCTGTGTGTTATGTATATATTTTCTGTTAATCCCTTCCCCTTCTTTCATCCAGTCAGTCCCCCACCCCCTTCCCCTCTGACAATTGTCAGTCTGTTTCATGTACCCATGCCTCTGTCTCTATTTTGTTCATTAGATTCCATATATAAGTGAGATCCTCATTTTTAAATCCCAATCTTCATTGTGTATATTTGCTTACAGTGTCATTTGCACTAAAATGTAAACTCCATGTGGGAAGGACCTGGCATGTCTAGTTCAGTGCTTAAAACTTCAGAGCTTAGCATAGTGTTAACTTGTTGAATGAATAGAAAAGTGCCAACTATATGTCAATGACTAGACTAAGTACCAGGGTTACCATGGTTTGCAAAAGCAGGGAGGTTCTGCCCACCAGAAGCTTCTAGTCTAGTGGAGAAGACAGTCACTTACTGAAAAATGACACAAAGGTAAAATAAAATCATGTAAGTGCTGCAAAGAGGCATGCATGGTACCATGTGAATACAAAATGGGGACTATGACCTTTTCAAGGGTCAAACCACACTTTCCAAAAGAAGGATTAACTGGATTTGAAAGATGAGTAGCAATTTATTAAATAAAAGAGTGTTGAAGGAACATTACAGAGACTGTAGGTGTATAATGCCTGGTGGCAGAGGGAGCCTACCTTAAGGCACAGAGGGACTGCCCACACAGCAGAATGCAGAGAGCAGGATGTTGGAGCTGAGCCGGATAGACTCTGTGGGGCCTGTGGGCTGCCTTTGGGATGTTAGGTGTCACCATGAGAACAGTGGAAGATGTGAGGAAGAAAAGGCCCTGAGGGGAAGGTGCCATATTAAAATGTGTGTTTCCTGAAGGTTCCTGGCTTCTGTGGGGCGGGGGGGGGCGGGTCAGACATGGCTGTGGGAGAAAGAAGTGGAGGCAGAGACAACTGGGAGGAGGTTCAGGCAGAGGTGACGTAACTTTGAGTGGAGTGGTGTGGGGCAGAGAAGAGCCATCAGCCCAGGAGACAAAGAAGCAGAACGTCAGCAGAGCTTGGTAGTGAACTGTCCCTGGCAGTGAGGCAGAAGAAAGAGAGGGCTCCCGCTTGGCTCAACTGGCAGATGGTACCATCCACTGAGGGACATGCATGGGAGCATCAGGTTCAAGGTGGTCCATGTGTCATCCATCACACCGAGGTATCTCAGCTGGGATGTGGGATGCTACCCAGCTATCCTTTAAGCCAACACAGCCTTCATGTCTGTCCTAGCAGGCCACTTGTCATACCAGTGAGCAGCCTGAGAACAGCAGGAACAGGCTGAACCCCTGAGTGTCTTTACCTCTGAGGGTTTATCTACTCAGGTCCAGTGTACCTGTCTGTTTTTGATGCTTTATCTATATATAAACCACATTTGATACCAAGTCTTGTACTTTATCTCCAAAAGGTCATCTTGTGAAGATGAGGATTTTGTCTCAATTTCCCTTTATACAAAGCCAAGCTGTAAATATTTTCCTGGCCTAATTGCCAGTCTCTCTATGAGGTTCAAAGAGATGGCAGTGGCAGAGAAACCAAACTTTGGAAGAAAAGCCTTGGTTCTGCCTGAGCCTCATCTTCATATCACAGCAATATTTGGTACCCATATGCATCAAAACCATCTTTATATCTTTTGCAATACTAATATTTAAAGATATACACAGAACAATAGCAATCATTGCCACTTATCCTATGATTTTATATTGTTATACTATGCAGTATGCCTTTTAAAAGAAAAAAAAACTAAGGGGTCGTTACTTTTACTTTTATAAACTCAAAGTTTTCTCTCCTACCATTTCCTCTTCTGAATTCCTGCCTCCTTTTTTTATTGTGGTTCAAGTACAGTTGTCTCCATTCCTTGCCCCCGCCCCACTCCTGCCTCCTTTCCCTACCTGTCTACCATTGCAACATTTGCACAGTTTCATCACACATAATTATAGGAAAATGCCTGTGGGTGTCACCACAAGAAGTGAGAAAATTGGGGTAAAAACCAACACTGCTCAATAAACTAACTCAGAACATGACACACATTCCACTCCTCAGCAGAGAGGTCACTGAGTGGGCCCACATATTGGCAGATAATCTTGTTCTTTCTGTCAAGTGAGTCCGTGAGAATGGAAGTGTCAGTGTTGCTCTGAACTAGGAGGCAACTGATCATTAATCACTAACATTTTAGAAGAATTGCTGAGCGAAGGCAGACTTTGAAGCATTTGAAGAAATGCATGGGCCTCACTGCTCCACACTGTCTCTGTTTTCACTTATGCTTGCCCTAATCTGGCTCTCTGCATTCCAGTTAGGGAAGAGCCCTTGCCAGCTTTTGGTTTCTAGAAGCTTCTTCACCACTTCTCAGACGTCCTTGGCAGGCAGGGAAGTAGTAGAATGTCACTAGGATATGTGTCCAGGAATAAACAAGGGCCCTAGTTAGGGGCGAAGTGGTGTCTGTCACATGTGGTCAGTACAGAAGAAATTAAAACTTGCTGTGAGCATGACTTTTGCCAGGCAGGTGCCTGGTCAGGAGGCAGAAGTCGGGATGCTCTGCTTGCTGGCACCACCCCTGGGACAAACCCTCACTTTCCAGGGAGTGCCCTGTGCTGTCAGACCGTGGTCCTCTTCCTGAGAGAGGCTGCCCCTTGGCAGGGGCATGGATCCTTCCACATCAGACCTTTGTTTTTGTGTCTGACAGCCACGTCCTGCCAACCGCATACACACATCCATGGCAAGCCTGGTCTGTGGGTCAGCCAGACCCGGGTCCATCTTGGCTTTACCTTAAGGTGTGAGTTTTCACAAGCTGGCATGAAAGACAACGGTCAGATAGAAGGCCCTGTGTGACTCAGGTGGATGCTCAGGTTTCTTCCTTTCTGAGCCAGAGAAGAGCCCTGACCTGGTCTCATGGGCTGGCATCGACCTGCCTTCTATTGGTATTAGGGGATCTCTCCCCAGTCCTAAAGGAGAGAGGAGTTCACAACTCCACTCTGGGCCTCAGTTTTTCTGCTGGGACAGCAACTGGAGTGTACCTTATCTGGGATCCAGGAATCCCCTGGTTTTCTACCAGAAGAGAGTGTGTTGAGTCTTTCAGATACAAAGCTCCCAGATGTTGCCATCAGAGGTTGGAAGAGGACACAAACTCCCCTCTGATTTCACTCTTCTTGGCCTGGGTTCACCTGGAAATGGGCTTCTCCGTTCCTTATTCCCCTGCGTCCCGGCAGCTCCCATTACAAATCCATTGTTCATACCCATACAGATTGGGCCATGCTGGGAGGGGCAAGCTGCTATAAATCTGAGTAAATTAGCTTTGTGCACATGTGACATCTACCACACTTCCTAAAGAATACTGACCCTCTTTGCCCCTTGATTATTTGAAAATGCAAGACACACAATGATATTCTTTGACAGTGACAGTGTAGGGAAAGTTGGACTCCTTTGTGTATAAGTACATGGATTTCAGGTAGAGAAACACTATGCAGACAATGTTGTATTGGAATTTCCTTTATTATTCCTGTTATTTTTTTAAAGTCTCAGTTATGATGACAACAAAAGCTGTGCTAGAACCCAATTCAGGGCAACTTCATTTGTGTATTTCAGGTGACACAGGTGTTACTAGTATCTGAGTAGATTTCTGAGTAGAATCTGTATTGCCTCCGTGTGCAAGAAACGATTTTTTTCTATAATTTAACTGGTGACTGCATTCCATTTGGGTGGTTGACATGTCTGCCTACTTGGGGTTATCTCAGTATTTCTGGTATTGTATTTAAGCCATAGGAGGGATTGTGAGGGGAGAACCTGTCTGGTACTTATTTGTCCAGAGTGCTAGCATCTCCTGTTTTATCTGTGGTCTTTGCTTTTCCCGCCCCTATATGTCTGGATCATCTGCCGTTTCTGTATGACTCATCTGTCGATCTGGTGACTGTCTTACAATGTGCCTAAGATTTGTTCTGCCTCTATACACGCACTTTCTCTCTCTCTCTTTCGGCCATGGCAAGCCCATGAGGATAGATGTGCTGGCTTTTATGCCACACTGAGTGCACTGAGCGTTCAGCTGTTCTCACACCTCTCTGAAACCCAGTGAACTTTGTAGGCCTGCCTCGGGCCCTCCAGCAAGATGTCCACACAGGCATTTCTAATTTGAGTCTGGCTGATTCCTTAGCCCCTATATGGGGCCAGAGTCAAACCCCCAACCATTCTCAAATCCTTGTCAGCGCCCTGAGGCATGGTGCCACCCTTTGCTTAGTGCCCTCCCAGCATCTTAGCTCCCATACCTTTACTCTGATTGTTCTCTCTGCAGCCTGGGCATTCTTACCTTTCCTGGGAAGCAAGGTAGGTAGGCATTCTTACTTGGGTCCTAGACTTCTAAAATTCCAAAGTGTTTTCACTACTTTGTGCTGAAATATTACTCATCTAAGCTCCTGAATTCTCTCTAGTTTCCCAAGTGGAGCAAAGGGATTAAAAAATTCCAAGCCAGTGTGGAGGGGCAATGTCAATTAATACTGAAAAGTATCATCTGAGACAAATAATGCTTCTCTTTCAGCAGCTCTATTTGTTGCCAGTAGAAGTTGACCTTTTTCACGGGATCACAAGAAAAGTGTATCATGGACCCATGCCTGGGAGATTGTGGTGTGGCAAGATTTTTTCATTAGAAATCAGAGCTGCTCTTGTGTCCCATCTCCGTCCATCCCACTATGGAAAAAGTCCAACTGTGTCTTCAGCAAGGCCAAAACAAAGACCAGTGTCCAGAATTTGTTTCATATTAAAGCTTCATCCTTTGGAGCCTGCAGTCCCCGTCCAGGTAGCTTAGTTTGTTCCTGGCTGTGCTGCTGTACCAAGGTTTCCCCCTGGAGCCTGTGTTTGGAGTCCACACAGCTGCTGGCTACATGGTGGCTAGACCCACATGATTACTATGGAGAAAATGCATGATCAAACAGGGCAAGCGCTGTTCCCAGGAAAGAGAGAGAGAGAAAACTTTTTTGTTAAGCTGGGTCATATTTTCTTGGGTTTAGGATGGACCAGGCACTTTTTCAGAATAACCAATCAACTTCCCAGGCTTTTGCAGGCTTCTGGTGGGCCCACCCCCTGGCCAATTGATCCCTTTCCCAGATTAGATTGACAGGCCTCTATGGTCAGCACCTCCCCCTGGGGCATTTTGACTTGATTTCGCATGTGCTTACCTCCCCCTGCTTCCCCGACAATCTGGTTTTGGAAGGTGGGCAGTGTTCCTGGGAAGATTTCCTGTCTGCTCGGAGGATCAAGTCTCCTTGGCAGCAGTCCCCTGGAGTGTGTGAATGAGTCTGTAAATGCTATAGCTTCCTGGTGAAGCAAATAGCTTTGTACTCTCAAATTGTTTGTGCTTAACAGTGTTCCATTCCCTTTGCTTCTTTCCTGATTAATAATTAGCTAAATACCTATGCTAACATATTTATCAATGACCATTTTTTTGAGAATGTCTGCTTTCTGACGGAAATGTAGTAGGGTCTTAAGAAACAAAGGTGAATGTAACACATCTCCTCTCTCTAAGTTCAAGAATTCAGGAAGTGGATGAAAAATGAGCTGCCTCAGTGTGAAAAGCTTGATAATGGGATGTGAACAAAGTACTTTTGGTGGTACAGGAGGGGTCACCTGGGTGCCACTCGAGTGTCTGCTTTGTTTCTTGGGTGTCAGTTTGGTGCTCAGGAATTGCTGTGTCCAGAATTTGAAATTGCTGCTTTTACCACTGATGTGAAGCAATTGGGTCACACTTCCCAGAGCAATGGAGCAATACAATTTGCAGACCCTGTCTTAAACACCAAATATGTGTTCCTCCACTGGTTTACACAAAAATCTTCTTCTGTAGGTGCACCAGTGTGGAAATAAATCTCGAATGCATTTTTCTGGTTAACATTTTCTTATCAAAAGAATACTTGTCTGATGAAGACTTACTGTCTGCCCTCTCCGTTTAGAAGTCCCAATTTTAATTTGCAAAGTTTAAGAGAGATCTCACTCTACAGGTTCTAAGATTCCATCACCTAGTTCACCATATTCTCTCAGGAGTCTCCCCTCTGTCTCTGTGTACACCACATATTTAGGCAGCTCAGCAACCCACTGGCTCATGTGGCTGCTGCTACCCACACAAGAACAATACCTTGTTCAAAAAAGACTACCCCATGGTCTGCCCTCCTTTTTTCCTGGGCCTGGTGCATGCCTCTGCAATAGTCTATAATTCTGAACTTACTGATTTTGTGACAGCTCCAGAAGAATTACACTGCAATCAGTATTTTCTCCAAAATTATAAAGGCCTTTGAGGGAGGGTTCTCTACAACGATTTTCTAACTCTTCACTCTGCATCTAGCCAGGGGGCTGCACATGCTATGCACTTAGGATTTTGCCCTGAAGCCATTTCAGTGGAAAATACCTGCTTGTAAAACTCCCACAAGAAAAAGTCATGTTTGCTGAAGAAATGAGGTCACTTCTGCATTCAGCCTGACTCTATAATATCAGGGGGCTTGTCAGTTATTCCCGATCTTATACACAAGGATGTCACTTGCCTCAAAGGCTTACCAGGAAATGCTGTATCTCATTGATAGATTTGCTTAGGAACAACACAAAGACTACATTTGTAATCCATACATGGCGGGGCAGAATTTAAATAGATGTTTTTCCCTTGGAAAAACAACTGGCAAAAAATTTTCTTTTACCTATTGATTTGTTTACTTAAGTTCTATCTCTTTGTGAAGGAAGATGAAAATGGCTTAAGGAGATAGAATATTTCAACATAATAAAAAATTTAGGAATATCTAAGAGGAGCATTTTTGGAAAGCCAAATGAAAGGAAAGGAGTCTGGTATGAAAACAGAGCCAGAGGGTGAGCTGCCTGACAGCCCAGCCTTACACGTGGTGAGAGGTGGGCCGTCCTTGGGTTCTGGTCCCAGTGTGACCAGTGCAAAGGTGCAAATAAAGTTAGAGCTGAATTTTGAAAAAGCGTATACTGGTCAGGAAAAAAGCTGCTTCTCCTGACCCTGAGGGAAGAGCTCTTTCCCCCTTAAGTCTTCACAGGGCACCTTTCTGAACAGTCACAAATGAGGTCCTCAGGCACATGCCTGCAGGAGAAGGTCTGAGAGGCGTTCCATCAGAGGGTGTGAGGTCATTCCAATGGGATAAAGGAAAGAGCAAGGAGAGGCCACTCTGCTTTATGTCCCCGACACTGAGCCTGGTGTTACTTTGTTGGGACATTACTCCTTTCTTTTCCATGAGTCTGATATAAAAGCTTTCCCTAGAACTAAGAGAATGGAGAGCCTCTGGAATTCAGTGCCCAGCAACACAACTGGCCATCACACCAGACCAGTTGTATCATCCCTCACCAGTGCCACCAGGTGTTTCAGCAGCTGTGGCAGCAGGTGGCAGGACTCCTCAGTGCTGCTGGTGAGGTGGCGGATTCTGGTTAGGCATTTATAGGGTGTTCCCTGAGGGACTGGGAAACCCAGGTGAGGAGAAGGCAAAGGCAAAGGGCTGAGGAGAAGACAGGTCCTCAGGGACAAAGCCCAGCTAAAAAGCATGGTTCTCAACTGAGGGCTATTTTGCTCTTTGAGGAACATTTGGTGATGTCTGCAGACATATTTCATTGTCACAAGTTGCATGTACAGAGGCCAGGGATGCTGCTAAACGCCCTACAATGCACCTGGTCGCTCCTACAGCAAAGAATTATTCAGCCTCAAATGTCAGTAATGCCGAGGCTGACAAACCTTGCTCCAGAAGCGAGCTCAGAAAAAACAGGGCTCTGAGTGGAGTGACAAGACCCAGATGTGTAGGTGATAAAGAGAAAGCAGAAGTAGCAGGTATAGCTCAAAACATAAAAATTGTTATTAGACAAGTTGGGACAACACACACGAGCCAAAGGTAAAGATCAAGATCAGGTTTAAAAGCATCAGAAAAAAGGCCATGGACATTTGAAACACTCAGACGTGCACAATCCAGGTGCTGTCTCATAGGCCTTGCCCAGGGGATCCGTCAGTGCTGTAGAATTCTCTCTGGTGCAGGTACTTTTGGGGTGGGAGGTAGGGAGAGCACTCAGTACCAGGCTGTGTTTCCACTCTGTGCTGAGTATTTTGAATATACTACTTCACTGAATTCTCACAAAAATCTTGGTGAGTAGGCATTGTCAACCTCACTGCATAGATGTGTAAACTGGGGTTCTCTGAGGTTAATAACTTTCTCGGTGTCACACAGCTGGTAAGTGGCTGAGCTGGGACAGCTGCCCAGATATGAAGTCAAGCCTATGCTCCATGCTGCTTCCTCTAGGGACCTGGTGACTGTGGAAATGGGAGCTTGGGGTCTTAGTGACTGAAGCTTCGACTTTTGAAGGCCTACAGTATTATCATGATTGAAAAAGAAAAGACAGAAATGTGTGATATTCGGTGAATAGCAGCACATCTTTTAGTGTGGACATACGTGCTCTTTAATTTCTATCTGACTCATTGCTAAGCAAGAATCTCCAGATTCCCCCTTTCCCAATCCAGACTCATTCTCTGGAGAAATTAGTTTAACTCTTTGACCTATTTCATCTTGTAGTTATTGTCCATATCTCTAAAATAAATGCCTTCCATCACTCACTAATAGATCAATATTTGACTTTATCTATTGACTTTCTATTATGGTAGGTAAGAATTTAAACTCAGACCCATCCCACCTCCCTTCTTGTATCCTTTCAATGTAGCTTTACTACTTATTGAAGTGAATGTGCACTTGTGTGTGGTGTTGAAGACCCAAACATGGTGCAGACAATGGCTCTCCTTCATGAAGTTATGTCACAGTTGGAGGAAACACATGGAAAGAAGCAATACCTTATAACAGGATAACTCCAGTGGGAGAGTATTTTACAGGGAACAGATGAGAGATGCCTGATTCTCCCTAAAATGCTGGAGTCGATTTTTAAAGAATGAATAGAATTTTCCAGAGTCAGAAGAGATGGTGTGGTTAGAGAAAGGATAGAGATGCTGGATTTCAGTGGAGGCAAGAAATGCACAAAAGTTTTAAAACTTGAGACAGAATAAGCTCTTCAGAGGAACCCAGTAAGCAGGGGTTCAGTGTAATAACCCATGTACAACACTTACACATAGTACAGTACCTGACAAAGAAGACACCTGATAAATATGTGGTGATGGTTTTGTGGTCAGTGGTGCTTTTGTTGGTGATAATTTTGTTGGTGGTGGTTGTGGTGATGGTAGTGGCTTGTGGTTGTTGTGACTATTGGTGATTATGTTGTGATGGCTGATGGTGATTTTGTTGTTGCTGAAGGAGGTTGTGGCTTTGTTATTGTTGGTGCAGGTGGTTTGGTTGTTGGTTTTGATGGTAGTAGTTGTTGGAGGTGGTTGTGTTGTTTCTGGTGATCATACTGCTGGTGGTCTTGTTATTGGTGGTGGTGGTGACGATGGTAGTGTCAGAAACTGTTCATGGCTAGAGCCTAGGGAACAAGGGTGGCAGGAGTTGAGGTTGGCCTCATGCCCTCAATCTCATTGTTTCCTGTTCATAAAAATGTGACACTGGGCCTATATGACACGATGTGAAGATGAGTAACAAGATTTTCTCCTTCAGAGTCCACAGTGACTGCTCTCCCCTTAGGAAAAGACTACAGGCCCATCATAATTAGATGGTAAAATCTTGGAGCCTCAGAACTATAGACCTCAGCTGTCTTTTGATAGAGAATAGGCACAATCTTCATGGCAACAGCAGAGAAACATCAAAACTCTTCCCAGGATATAAGAAATTTAAAAATGTCAGTCCATCTGCAAGCTATATTAGTGGGCTTGGTGCCCTGGCACAGCAGATGGTGGCAAGCTCCCAAGTGCCAATTTGACCTCAGACTGAAATATTTCTGTGCACAATCCTGATCTCCATCCTGTTTTCACTCTCACCCATCTGCTTCGGAGGTAGATTGCCCATCGAGAACTGGGCACTACCCCTGTCATGCAGCAGAGCCGCATAGCAGTGGGCTGCTCTATAAGGCCATTTCTCAGCCTGAATGCCCACCTCTGTGTAAGCAGTGGAGGCGAAGTAGAACTGATGGCAGCTGTCTAGGTCCTGGTCTGGAGCCATGCATATTCCAAGCCCCAATATTTCAGCCTGAGCATGACAATGGGCTATGAATATGCTTGCTCAAGTACTTTGACATTCTAAATACTAGATGGTATTTTTTCGTAGTAAGCTTAGATGTTTGTGTGTAGAATCAATAATGCAGAAGATAACCTAGGCAGTGGGAATAAAGAAGATAGAACCACAGCTAGTGAATACAAATAAAAAGAATAAGGCAATTTAAACATTTGCTTTGCAAATTTCAGGCCAACCCATGCTACTGAAGCTTAGAATTTGTATTTTTCAGACAAATACGTCCCAACAGCCAAACGTCAAATGTAGGCAGCCATAGGGCATTGGCTATACTGGTGAGAAAGATGCCAATCTCTTCCTCTTAAAGGGTGTATAGTTTCTTCTGTATCTTTTCCTGGGCCTTCTTTTTGTTCGCTTGAACGTGTGGGCAAGCACCCTGCTTCACTGTCTCATGATTGAGGGAAAATCCACAGTAGTCTTCTCCCCAGTTGGCTAATCTTGTTTAGGCTCATTCCTTTCAATGAACCCATATATTCACATATATGTATGTGTGTGTAGAGATATTAAATATATAGCATATGTATGAGATATATATGCACATAATATAGATATATAATTTGCATATTGTACACAAATTGCTTATATTATGCTAGACACACAATTTGGTCACCAGATTGGCTCTTTAGACCTTCAGTAAATTCTGATCCAATGTGTTTATCACTACTTTGGAACAGGAGGGGCCTTTTCCCTATTTGTTTGAAGCTGCAGCCAGAATCCTGAACCAAGTGGCGTGGTGTCAAACATATTCTGCTACAAACACTTCCTACCATCTTTGATCATCTCTTATGTGCCAACCCCTATTCCAAATGCTTGAACTAATTTTCATAATGTTTCTGTCAGGGGATTTTTATTTACCTCCTCTTACTGAGTGTGGTACTGGGGTTCAGAGAGGCCCAACATCCTGCTCCGATCGTACATCTGGTGAGGTGAAGCCCGGATGTGGCTGGAGCGCGGTCTGATTACCAGGGCCGTGTTCTGCGCGGCATCCCAGCATCAGATGGCCAGACAGCACGAGTGCATCTGCTAAACTGAAACAGACTTCACTCCGCTGAAAGTGCTGATTAAAACGTTCAGTGGGGACGCTGTGCTTGTTATCTTGAAGGTTGGTGTGGATAACACTATATTCCCTGGAAACCATGGAGATATTATCTACGTTCCATGTACAGATTCGATATCAAGTAAAGACTGCAAACTACTGCCTCTCAGAGGGGAAAATCAGCCGGCCTGCCATTAAGGACCTGCTCAAATTTCTAGCATCTCAGGGAATATGAATTTTGACAGCCGTTTGCGCACGTGAGGAAGATGCTGTTGGAGGCATAGGGCATGTGTGTGTGAAGGGTCTGTGCTCGGTGAGAAGCAGTGTCCGAGTATGTGGGTCTATCATCCAAAGGGCAGAACCAGCGTCACCATTGCTTTTATACGTTGCTGTGAAAATAGTGGCTTTAAACACAATAATTTTTATTGTATTTTTAAAAAATTAGATTTATTGGGGTGACATTGGTTAATAAGACAGAATAATTTTTAAACAAATAAGTATAACTAGAGTAGGAACAAAAGGAATTCTAATCCTGAATTTGTTCATTGTTCCACCTTTTTGTATATAAGCCGGTATTTGGTCTTTACGGAAACATTTAGCCACAAACCATTTAACCATAAACCAGGAGGGTCATAAATGATCAATTTCCCCTGTTATTTTAACTCCCTCATCTCTCCTAACTGCACCACGCACGTTTTTCCTCACTGACCTTCCAACACATTCCCAGCTTTCACGAGCTTTGTACTTCAGTTATTAAATTACAAAAGAAATGGAGCAAAAGGACTAAAAATATATTTCTCAGAAATACAGCTGTGCTAGCAACGGGCACTGCATGTGAAGTATGCCTCTTATCCCACTTCTCCTCATCACATTTCAGCAAATAAATCCGACTCCTGGTGGAACAATTTTGGTGTTAGCACAAAATAATTCAAAAACAGTGGGGGGTGGAAGACGCATAATTATGACCAGCAGAAGATGCTTTTGCAAAGGCTGTGCATGAAATGATTTAGTTAGGAAAAAGCTTTGCCAGAAGCCCAGAAAATCCTTCTGTTTCCCCTTAAATTATAAAGCATTTATTCTTTTTTTTAACAAAGCATTTATTCTATTCTATGGTGATTTACATGATAATTTCATAAAACTAGTTTTGCCTAAAATTATTCTCTGTCAGTTTGTCCTCCTCAGTAATAATATGTTAGGATTCATCCATTCATTTATCCATTTACTGAACAGAATAAGATAGTTTCTGCTCTGGCTGGTCACATTAAGGAGGTCATTATATTCTAATTTAACATGTTGATTGTGGGTGAGGAGCTTCAAACCAAGCGTCATCAGGGAGGACCACACATCCCAGTCTGCATGGTGGTGGAAAGTTTCCTGGATGAGGTGCTGGCTGGACTGAGTCTTAGAGGGAGTGAGGTGGGCAAGATGTCTTGGGTGGAAGGGAATAACATGACCAAGGACGTGGAAGACAGAGTAAGGAAGTATAAGGAATGTGGGAAGGTAGGTGCCTTAGTCTGCTCAGGCTATCGTAACAAAACATCATAGACTCAGTGGTTTAAATAATGGAAATTTATTTTCTCAAAGTTCTGGAAACTGGAAGTCCAAGATGAAGGTGCCAACAGGGTCAATGTCTAGTGAGGGCTATCTTCTTGGCTCGCAGATGATCACCTGTGCTTTAGGTGGTCTTTCCTCTGTGTTTCTGTTAACTTCCTCTTCTAATGAGGACACTAGCCCTGCCCTCATGACCTAATCTAACCCTAGTTTCATCACAAGAGCTTCATTTCCAAATGCTATTACCCTGGGTTTAGCGCTTTAGCATACGACACAATTTAATAGTAGTGAGAGTGTTTGTGTGTATACGTGTAGATGCTTCTCCAAAGAAACAGAACGCAAATATATTGAGGACGTTTGATCAAGAGGGCAGCATAGGTAAACAAGACTTGTCTCCTCAAACAACCACATCAAAATTACAACTAAATTATAGAACAACCTTCACTCAGAACAATCAGAAATCTAGCTGAATGGAAGTCTGACAGCTATGGAGTTAAAGAAACCACATCCATCCAGACCAGTAGGAGGAGGGGAGATGCAAAACAGCTGGTTCCACATCCACATGGGAAGGATAAAAATTTAGAAGGGATGTCTCAGAAGTGAGGAGTCCCAGTCCCACATCAGGGCCTCCCAGCCCAAGGATCCAGTGCCAGGAAGATAAGTCCCCATAACTTCTGGCTATAAACATCAGCAGGGATTAAGTCAGTGGAAGAAACTTCAGGAGTCCCAAGCAGTTCCTCTTAAAGAAAGTGCACATAGACTTAAACTCACTTTCTTTCATCTCAAGCACCAGGGTAGCAGCTTAAAAGACACCAGTGGTGTACAGGGAGGAACTGAAGGGTCTGGTATCAAGGTGAGAGAGATTTCTCCCAGGTAGAAAAGTAGGCAGAGTCCATTGTTTACTTTCTGAGCACCGCCCCTGAAGAGCCACAGAGCTGGCAGGTAGGTGCCATATCTGAGACTCCATCAACCTGACTAACACTGCTTGCCCTGCCCTGGAGACACCCTGAGACTCTGTTCCACCCAACTTATGGGACCACCCAAACTGTTAACTGTGACTTTTTCATATGAATGGCTGTTCTTGGCTAATGCTTCACAACTTCCTAAGTTCTATCAAACAAGCAACAACTAGTCTCAGTAAGCCTCCAGCCCCGATACTGCTTGCTAAGTGGCCCCAGGCCAGGCACTAGCAGCAGACAGCCTAGATTCACAGCTTGGCTTTGCCTGGGAATCTCCAAGCCCAGTAAAAGTACCAACCATCTCAGATTGCTTTATAGCTCATGCAGGGTGGCCCTAAACAGAACACAAATGGAGGCTGACCTTTGCTCGCACCACCTGAGAAATCCCAGAGCCTGTGTACCCAGTGGACAGCTAAAGACCATGCTGGAGCACCACCACCCTACCCCTGCACACTTGGTCTTCCACAGAGAGTGGAGGTTGGTGGTCAGTGGTCATAGCCAGTCCTTGCAGCTGACTGGCCTGGACAAATTTCTCCTATTGACATGCCAACAGCAATCAAGGGTCAACTACAAGAGGAGGGTGTACTCAGTCCATGCAAAGGGTGTACCTTGAGTACTCAGCTTGGGTGATAGGGGAAGCTGTCCCACTGGACCCTACAGGACACCTACTACATTAGGCCGTGCTACCAAGACAGGGAGTCATAGCAGCTCTTCATAATAAATAGAAACAAACACAGGGAGGCTGCCAAAATGAGGAGACAAAGAAACATGGCCCAAGTGAAAAAACAGATCAAAACTCCAGAAAAAGAACTAAACAAAATGGAGATAAGCAATTTATCAGATGCAGAGTTCAAAAAATTGTTTTTGAGGATGCTCAAGGAACTTTGTGAGGACCTCAACAGCATAAAAAAGATCTAGTCAGAAACAAAGGTTACACTGATTGAAATGAAGAACAAGTTACAGGAAAACAACAGTAGAGTGGATAAAGCCAAGAATCAAATCAATGATTTGTAACATAAGGAAGCAAAAAACAACCAATCAGAACAAGAAGAAGAAAAAAATAACCCCCAAAACAAGGATAGTGTAATCAGCCTCTGGGAAACTACAAGTGTTCCAACAGTTGCATCATAAGAGGGTGGGGCAGAAGGAAAAGAGAAAGAGCAAGAAATTGGAAATCTATTGAAAAAATAATGAAAGAAAACTTCCCTAATTTGGTGAAAAAAACAGACATGCAAGTCTAAGAAGCCCAGAGAGTCCCAAACAAGATGAACCCAAAGAAGCCCACTCCAAGACACATCATAATTAAAGTAGTTAATTTCAATCATTATGCCAAAGGTTAAAGATAATGAGAAACTCTTAAAAGCAGCAAGAGAAAAGCAGAGAGTTACCTAAAGGGGAGTTCCCTTAAGACTGTCAGCTGATTTCTCAACTGCAACCTAGAAGAGATTGGCAAGGAATATTCAAAGTCATGAAAAGCAAGGACCTACAGCCAAGATTTCTCTACCCAGCAAAGCCATCACTTAAAATTGAAGGGCAAATTAAGAGCTATCCAGACAAGAAAAAAACTAAAGAAGTTTATCATCACCAAACCATTAATACATGAAATATTACACGGACTTATTTAAGTAAAAGAAGACCAAAACTATGAACAATAAAATGGCAATAAGTACATATCTATCAACAATTGAACAAAAAAAAACAAACTAAGCAAACAAGCAGAACAGAGACAGAATCATGGATATGGAGAGTGTTTTGATTTGCAGGCTGGTGCTCAGTCCACTGAGCCACACCAGCCAGGGCGGATATGGAGACTGTTTTGATGGTTGTCAGATGGGAGGGGAGTGTGGAAGGGGAATGGGTGAAGAGGTGAGGAGATTAAGAAGTACAAATAGGTAGTTAAAGAAAGCATGGGGATATAAAGTACAGCATAGGAAATGGAGTAGCCAAAGAACTTATACTCATGACCCATGAACATGAACAATGGTGTGGGGATTGCCTGAGGTAGTGACAGGTGCTGGGGAGGGGTAGCAAAGGGGGAAATTAGGACAACTGTAATAGTATAGTCAACAAAATATAATAACAAAACAAAATTTGTTGAACAAGCTAGAAGCCAGAGAATTCAAGTAAAAATTGGTATTGCAGTCTTAAGTGAGAATTCAGTATGGTAGGCCAGGAAGACTGGAAACTCAGGCACAGTTTCTATGTTACAGTCATGAGGTCAAATTCCTTCTTATTGGGGAAGCCTGAATCTTTGTTCTTAAGGCCTTCAGCTGATTGGATGCGGCCCACCCGCATAATGGAAAGCAATCTGCATTACTCAAAGTCCACCAATTTAATTGTTAGTAACATTAAGAAATATCTTCATTGCAACATCTAGACTAGTGTTTGACCAAAAGGCTAGGCACCATTGTGAAGCCAAGCCAACACAAAAAATCCTCAGTGGTTAATGAGTCAAGGGGCAGTGAACATGGTAAATCAGTGGTCTGGGTTGGATTACAGAGAAGATGAAGTATATTAATGAGCCACCATTGTTCTGTAGATCTGGAATCATAAACCCAGATGTCTAAAGGGACCAGGTAGTTAAGATAAATGAGTGAATTGAGACTTGCTTATATTTCTTCCAAACTTTGTTTTCATATTAAGCACCCGAGAACTTCCTTTTTTATGAAGAAAAGTGTTCTCCCAATATTTTTAACAGAGTCCTTTTGGTTTTTCTTCTGTTTCTCCATTTTTGATAGGGACAGGGGCACATGAGAATATGTCTGTGCAAAATAATGGGACAGGCAGGGGTTAAAAAGTGGCAAACATCACATGTCCTTTCACTCAATGAATTGGAGAGTACCTACCTGTCCTCTGGCCCAGTCAATCTGTGGTGCTCTGTGGACTTGTGCAGCTATCATGACCAGGTGTTCTGATATTTATGTGACACCTCCCAATTGTGAAATGGCAGTTCACAATATTTAAAAAGACTCTGTGGAGCAAAACTCACCTGCTGGCAATACCAGGTCCTCTGCTCTTGGTGAGGACCATTTACTGGTTTGAGGCAGGATAATTTCATGTTAAGTGAATTTATTATTTACTGATGAGTAACAAGTGATCCAACAAACTTAGTGGATCAAAACAGCAAACATTTATTATCTCACAGCCTCTGTGGATCATGAATTGCGGAGCCACTTAGGTGGCTGGGTTTGGCTTAACGCTTCTTGTGAGATGTCAAGTCAAGATGTCAGCGGGGGCTGGAGGATCCATGTCTAACTTCACTCATGTGGCTGTTGGCTGGAGGCCCTGGTTTCTGTCTGTATAGACCTCTCCTAGGTCTCCTGAGCATCCTCAGGATGTGGCAACTGGCTTTCCCAAGTGAGGGATGAGATAGTCCAAGATGGAAACAATAGTGCCTTTCATAGTTTAGCTTCAGAAGTGAAATCCCATCACTTCTGTCATGGTCACACAGATCACCTTCGGCCAGTGTGGGAGGGACTGCACAAGGATGTGAATATCAGAGGACAAGGATCATTGGTGGCCATCTTTAAATCTGGCTATCACACTAAATATTTGGCTAGCATTTGTATAGAGGATAAATTTGAGAAGGACATGGTTCAATAGAATGCTGATGAAGGGATTTGGCCATTAGAAAGAAGAAAGAGAAAGTGATTTGACAAATGCTTAAAAAATAAAACCATTGAAACATTGTGAATGGCTCAATCACTAATTTCTAATCAATGAGGGAATCTGATAGAAGAATTTCTGGGAAAGATTTAAATTCTGATAAAAACAAAAAAAGCTGATGAATGAAGGCACCTCCTTTTCCCTGACATCTCCCTGAATTTTCCTGCGCTTGAATATAACCGTGAGAACATGATGTATGGAGCTATCGCAGCTGTTTTGTGGCAATGAGGTGACAAATCATTATACTTGATGTGGTAGAGTGGGAGGATGGACAGAGCATGGGTGCTTGGTGACATTACTGAATCACCAGTCAATCCTGGAACTTGTTGCATAAACAATAAATATCTTAAGAATTTAAATCACTATGAATTGGGCATTCTATTACATGATGCTGAAAACATTTTTGATATATAGGGGATGAGAGAAGGCATAATTTCAAGCTGTAAGATTGAATGGTTTCATACTAGATGAAATCAAAATTATGCAAGGTTTTTATTTCATAGCTAGAGTAGATGGTGGTGATACTAGATGGCATTAAAAATGATGAAAGGAAGAGCAGATTCTGATCCATATGCGTCTTGTTGAAATTGCCTTGCTTGTGGCCAATTATAGCCAAGTAAAAAAGACCAGCATGTAACAGTTAAAGGAGAGGCCCACCCTTTGTTAATCTTTATATTCCTAGTGCCTAGCATGATGCTTAGCATATGCTAGGCCTTTAATACATGTGTGCTGAGGAAGTGAGCAAATGAATGATGGGAAGGATGCTGAGGGCCCAAACTGAGGCAGCAGTCATGGGACTAAGAAAAAGACCCCTTGTCTGTGCTTTGTGACATAGCTTCCGTGTAGATGGCATGTGACAGGTCCTGGCAAAGCTTTTAGTCAATGTATGTAAAAGTTAGATGGTACAAAAGAGACACATCACAGTATCTGAAAATGTATTGCTTTATGAGGATATGCATTTTCTTTTCCTCTTCTTTGTGTATTTCTTTATATGGTAAGTTGCCTTAAAAAATTCTGTCTCCATTTTTGCAGGGGAAAACTGTGTAGGAGAAATGAAAATTAAGTGAACAAAATTGAATTCGCTGTGTGGCACAGCATTTCAAGAATTCTTTTTTGAGAACTGAAAGAAAGAGACAGTCTGTAGCCCAGCAAAGTGGTGTCTGCTGTCCACATTTGCACACTCACCCTCATTACATCTGAGTAGCCTGAAAGCCTCAAAGTGCTTATTGGTCAGTTAATTTCATTTGAAGAATATTCCATGGGCCCTTCTTCTATTTTACCCTTTGCACTTTGAAGTTTATTGCGGTTTTTTAGGCTGCCTGCAAATGATGACGTACCGTAGCAAAAGCTTGCACCACCAAGACAGAATATGTATGTTTGAGTCCTTTCTGTTCCCTCACTTTCATTGGATGCTACAGATGGAGTTTGACATGGAGGCTCCATGAGTGAGAAGCAACCCTGGGCAGAGTCATGTGTTTTCAGTGAGAAGCCGAGATGAGCAAGTGCCACAGAGGTCTTGGTGGAATCTTCGCAGCTCCTGGCACTATAGTTAATCTGTGTTATTTTGTATCACTTCCACCCACAAGCAGTGCTATCTTCTAGAACATTAGGTAGAACATCAGGGAGGGCTTCAGGCAAGAGCTTCATAGTAGCTGTTGATATGTCACTTAGCTTGCTTTCTCTCTCTCTCTAAATGGTTCCTTTAAGTAGACAGGCTGTCTGGTCTTCTAAGCTGACTTGGGCTGTGGGAATGTCTTTGAGAGTCCTGAATGACGAGGACCAGGCATGTCCTACCATAGCTTCCTCTCAGGGTATGGCAGCTTGGGGTGTGGCTGCATTGGGGAGATGTCAGTTCCTGCCTCCTCACACCTCTACCACCAGAGAGACTCCTTCCCTAGTCTTGAGGAAATCCTTTTCCTCTCTGCCTGAAATCTGTCCTTGGCTTTGGAGCAGCTCTTGCTATTAGAACTAAGAAACTTAAAGGTCTTAGTAGCTTTCTGTTCTTTACAATGTCACACCTGGAGCAATGACAAGCAGAATAATTCACATACATCTGTTTGCATGGGGAAACTTTGGGAAAATGGGAAATTAAGTGAAGAAAAAAATATGCAGGAAAAACATTGTTTAATATCTCAAAATATTACCTAATGTCAGGGTCTGCTTTCCATAAGCCCAGCCACACCAAGCCTGAAGCCCCTCCCAACCAGTAGCCAGTGGAACAAGGCTTGATACATGGGGCTTGATTCTGGACACCTACATGTTTTCTGAGGTCTAGTTTTCTGCCTGCCTTTTCCCTGCTCCCCCTCCCATCAACTCCAATACACCTGGGTCTGCAACTCAACTTCTGCCTTGGTTTCTGATAGAATTTCTCCTTCTGTGAGAAGTGGTTTCCTTAAGCCTCATTTAGTTGGGTGGAACATAGCCATCCCATCTAATGCTCACTGGCCTGGTCCCCCTGAGTCCCCTGGGTTTTGCTCAGAATATAACAGAGCAGCTGGAACTGTGACACTTTGCTGTCTGTAACTCCAGGAGTTGCTTTGCATTGCCGTCTTTCCTCTGGATGGTTCCTCCTTGTGTATGTGTGGGGGCCAGTGGAGCTTGATCTAGTCACTGCTGACCTGGAAGGCCATGTCTGTTCCTGGTCCCCAGGATGAGCACAGCTCAGCTTCCTTCATTGCCCACTGGCCCTGGGAAGCCTCAGCATTTCTTAAAGCTGGGAGGATCACAGTTGAATAGTTGGCATGGAAAATAGTGCTAGTCTGTAGTCTCATCCTAGAATTACTTGTTGGGGGTTTGGGAAAGGCTTAAAAGCAAACATTCATCTTCCAAGCCTAAGGTCTGATGGAGGTCAAAACCTTACATGTTTGATCTCCAAAATATATAAAGAACTCACACGACTCCACTCCAGGAAGACCAAAAACCCAATTAAAAAATGGGCAAAAGACTTGAACAGACACTTCTCCAAGGAGGACATACAGAGGGCCCAGAGACATATGAAAAGATGCTCAGCATCACTAGCCATCAGAGAGATGCAAATTAAAACCACCATGAGATACCACCT